>VFFE01008886.1:691805-751638 GCA_008921705.1 Burhinus oedicnemus
TAGAGAGCAATAAGGTCTCCCCTCAACCTTCTCTTCTCCAAACTAAACAATCCTAATTCCTTCAGCCACTCCTCATAAGACGTGTTCTCCAGACCTTTCACCAGCTTTGTTGCCCTTCTCTGGACAGGTTCCAGCACCTCAATGTCCTTCCTATACTGCGGCGCCCAAAACTGAACACAGTACTCAAGCTGCGGCCTCTCCAGCTCTGAGTACAGGGGCACAATCACTTCCCTACTCCTGCTGGCCACACTATTCTTGATACAGGCCAAGATGTCATTGGCCTTCTTGGCTGCCTGGGCACACTGCTGGCTCATGTTCAGCCAGCTGTCCACCAGGACCTCCAGGTCCTTTTCGGCCAGGCAGCTTTCCAGACACATTTCCCCAAGCCTGTAGGATTGCCTGGGGTTGTTGTGGTAACCGAAGTGCAGGACCCAGCACTTGGCCTTGTTGAACCACATACAGTTGGCTTCAGCCCATCGATCCAGTCTGTCCAGATCTCTCTGCAGAGCCTTCCTACCCTCAAGCAGATCAACACTGCCGCTTAATTTGGTGTCATCTGCAAACTTACTGAGGGTGCACTCAATCCCCTTGTCCAGGTCATCAATAAAGATATTAAACAAGGCTGAGCCCAAAACTGAGCCCTGAGGAACACCACTTGAGACCTGCTGCCAGCTGGATTTAACGCCATTCACCACAACTCTCTGGGCTCGGCCATCCAGCCAGTTTTTAATCCAGTGAAGAGTACACCTGTCTAAGCCATGGGCTGCCAGCTTCTCTACCAGAATGCATGTTCTAGCATGTTTCTAGCAGAAAATATATTCTGAAATTATATTCAGCATAAGATCTGAGATTTATTAAAATGAGGGGGGTTTATAACATTGGTCCACTGGATAAGGTCAGATCTTAACTGATGATCTTGAAAGTACCACTATATTGAGTTTCATAGGTCAGGATATGGCCCTTATATGTCTTTGAAGAGCTGTATTTTGAAACAGCGACTAAGTAGGTAACCCGCATGAAAGACAAGCTGTCACAATTTGCAAAACTGTGTTTTGAAAAGTGGTGCAAAAATGTAACACTTACATGTGAAAACATGGTTAGTTTTCCCCTCTGCTTCTACTGGTTCTGTAAATCTTCGGGCCTGCATTCATTCAGCTTGATTTGAAGAAGCAAACCAAAATGCCTAATTTAAAAGATTACTCTGGATTCAAAGCCAGAGCTCACCCTCCAACTAGCAGAGAGCAGAAGGGGATTCAGATTTTTACTTAGCAGAACTGCCCTCTTTATTTCAAGTGCCTAAGGCTCCTAAAAGAAGAGTCCTAAAAGAAGTTACCCAATATAAGTGTCCCCAAACACTGATTTGCAGAAGAGGCAGATAAAATTCTCATGCAAATCTTTGGAGACTGCTTTGAATAGGGTTTTAATAGCTGCAGAGTACAGTAGATGTGAAAACCACCAGAAAGCTAATGATTCCTAAATCTACTGTTTTTTAGATTAGGAGTTCAAGATCAATAGGACAACCCTATGAAATTGCAGAAAGAACTTAGGGAAGCAGTGTGATTCCCCTACACTTGATATCTGAATAAGGAAAGAATACTTGTTCTACAAATACGACATAGGAACTTAAATTAACGTAAGTGATCAGAGCTTGTGTTTTAAATCTTGTCAAGAAATATCACATTTAATATTGATAAATGTAATAATAGCTATAATGTTCATAAACCAGATCAATTACTTTCTGATGGAATGATTTTTAATGAAATAGAATCGTTTCAAGGAAACCTATGACCTCATAAATGTTCTGAAGGGGAAATTATAGAAAGAATCCATTCTGAATTAATTATTTAAGTGTTTGTACGTGATAAATAGTCAACATTTGTATTAGAAACTGTACCAAAGACAAAAAAAAATCCCAAACTGAATGGTAAGATTTCATCCTGATTTGAGATAGATTGTATTTTGGTATTTTAGAATTTACCCTCAGACAGACATTCCGTATGAGAATCATGTCTCCCAGCACTCAGAAAGGCTGTATGATTTATATATACTTAATTAGTAGCAAATCTGTGGAGATAAATTCAATTAGAAATACCACAGATGATGGAACATGCACGAATTGAGTCTCAAAGGAATTTGTCAAATATTTGGGAATAATGTAGTGCTTTACAAGTAAGGTGGTAAAATAATTCTCATCTGCAGCTCAGTTCTGGCTTTTTAAAGCTTGTTTCTGGCAGGTGCTGTGTTGCACATGAATTGACAAATACCCTATGTTCTCAGGTATTAAAAGTCTTAGCAACTGATATTTGTATACCCAGCTACTGAATCTGAGTAGTAGAGCAATCTGTGAGTTGCAGTTTTCTATGGCTAGTCCATGTCATGCTCAGTCCTCACAAAATTAAGTATGAGAGTTATCAATTGCTTTTATTTAAAAGTAAATGATATAACACAAAATAGTGACAGAAGTACTGCACTCAATGTGCTTTGTTAATTGGTGAAAAATCATTTCTTCTGCTCATAACACTCATCTCTAAAATTTCTTTTAATCCTCATGTCTACCTGATACGAGATAATTTATATCCTCGTAATTTATTTCGTGGTGTCCATTTCTAACGTCCTGCTTTTTTGTATCACATTCTAAAATCACGTAAAAATACTTTCATCACTTTTTCTGTGAGTTATTAATGTGTTGCTTCACATATGATCTCATATCATATCTCCTCATCTTGTCAGAAAGGCAAAAGAACAGCAAAGAAATTGGCAGAATCTTTTGTAAACTAACTCACACCAAGCGTTTCTGTTATCTTGGGCAGCTAGTGCACTAGTCAAGCAAAAAGGGATGTAGTTTGGTTTTAACATTAAATGAAAGCAGAATTATGTCAACCCCAGTATCAAGCCCTCTCAGACATCCTCAGTATTCTAAGTCCTATCTAATTTTTCTATCCCAATTTTGCAGTCTGACCTTTACATGAGTAGACAGGTGGGAAAATATATGTATCCTCTTAGCTGCCTAATGACTTCCTAATTTGAATAGACTGGTTTATGTCAACTGTGCCACCAGAAATTCCCTCTCTTACACTGAGCTGATCTGCATTTAAACAAGTCTTAGTGAGACTACCTGACAGGTGAAGCACTGTCAGGTATAAAATTGTACCTTTTTGGTTATCGATAGTATTCATTTCTGCAGAATTTTTAGCCAAAAATGTGTAATTTCCAAGTTTCTTTTGTGAACTGGCATCAGATGTTATGCAGATGAAGAAGCCCTTTTTAATTAATCCCTCTGTGCCCACACGTCCATAATATGTTCTAAGAAACAATTTACTTAGACTTTTTGAGACAGCGGTTTCATTTGAACCTTGAAGTACTTTTCTTCCCTGAATGCAATTGTTTCCTTTCAGAACCTATGGCCTCCATAATGTCCTGTGCCTATCAGTGTCACAATTTCATAATGAGATGTATGAAAAAGGACTTCTTTATCTGGGAGTGAGGTTTAAAAATGTTACTTGATCATTTTATCCAGGGTTACAAGAAGTGAATTCACTAAGCACTTTGTCAGCTGGAGAAGTCTAGTTGGACTAGATGATCTCTAGAGGTCCCTTCCAACTCTGAAAATTCCGTGATTCGATGATCTCTCTCTCCTTACTGGTCTCTTTCTCTACCTAAAGTCACAATCTGTTTAGTCGCTCTGTGTATAAAAGTTGTTCCCTGTTGCCGAAGATACTGGTCACTTTTCTCTACAGCTTTTCTGGTTCTACAGTGATTATTTTTTTTTGCAATGAGCTGACCAGAACTGCAGCTGGTGTCAAAGTTGGGAATGGTGGCATAATGATGTTTTCTGGTTTGGTTTTGGCTACTTGCATTATAATTCCTAACATTCCATTTGCCTTTCTAACTGCTGCTGAGGTTTAGAATGACATTTTTTAGAGGACCATGTACAATAAGTCTTAGCTATTTTTCCGGAGATAATTTAGACCATCATTATGTGTACAAAAAATTAGAGTTGTTTTTCTCTGTGTATATTACTTTGCTTGCATCAGCATTTAATTTCATCTGCCATTTTATTGTCCAGTCATTCAGCATCATGCAAGCATTCTGTTCATTGTCAGAGTTAAATTTGCATGCTGGGTAATTTCATATCACTGGCAAAGATTACAAGGTTTTACTCATTTTTTTAGACTTTGGCTTTTGTCTTTAGTGCAATTATGTGTTTGATCTAATCCTACACAAAAGTGGGATACAATTTATGCAAATGAGCAAATAAATGAAATGAGGAGGTTAGGGGTTTTTTTATTTTCTTCTGAAACTTGTCACATCTTTTTATTGTCTCTTTGCCCCATTGAAACTAATTGCTTTCAAATTGTGGTTTAAAGGCCATCTTTTATCAGGTGTTTGTCTGAGAAGCTGATTTTAGAGATGTCATTCTAAATAGTTGCAGAATTTAGGTCTGAGATGTAGCAATGGAAGACATGCTTTAAATAAAATAAGAATGTTAATAAAATAATGTTACTGAAATTGATCCAGAAGAATGCCCTTTACTGTTTTTTGCCCTTTTGTTTTTACAAAGATAAGAGCTGTAGAGGGTGAAGAAACAGTCTGAAATTTGTACCTCTCTCTCTGTAATTTGGCATATTACTGATATGTGTTTGAATGCAGTAATTATTAAGTGAAAGTATGTAGATTGCTTTGAGTAATTAGATTATAATGATCCTTTGTGTTTTATTATAGTATATACATATAGCAGTGTAGCACAATGAGTAAGAACTTGTGGGCCTCCATGCTTGGACAGTGATGTAAATCTTCCAAAGAACTTGATCCTATGAGTTTTTCAGTATTCAAATAATCTCAAGTTTCAGAATTTCAAAAAAACATTGTAACAAGACCATTCCAAATTTAAAGGGCTGACAGTACGCTAATTTGATTTAAGTAATAACTGTTTTCTAATTTTAAACTCAATTTCTTACCCTATTTCAAAAGAAAAGAAATTCAATGCTAAGATTATGTTCTTTTTATTTAATCATACACTCAGCTGCCTTGCCATAGAAAGATGACTTCTTATTGAGTTCTGCAAATGAATACTGGTTCTTAGCAGTCAATGAACCAAAGTCCAAGAAGTGAAAAGAATGGCCCTTGAGTTTAATGAGCTCTGCTTGAAGTTTACGATGAGAAATGTGGACATTACTAGTGAAAATGAGAGTTTGGAATTACTGAACTATACTAATCTATGGAAGTTCAATTTCAGTCTATTCTTTTTTCATATTTTTGGAAACCCATAAACTTACCAAATAATGTTGACCTAGCAACATATATACTAGCAGTGTATACTTTTTTATTACTCTTTCCAAAAAAAAAACCCAGTTAAACACAGTCTGAAGGGCTTGCTCAAAGCTTATTGGATCTGATAAAAAGTATACTTTGTACACTTGGGAAAGTGAACATCAGACATTAGATCAGAGGCTGAGTGATTATCAGAGGAAAAGCACAGGTTGATAACAAGGCGAGATAGCCTTCTGGGTTCAAATTAAACACCGTGGCTTGGCATCTAGAATGTATTCTGCTATACTAAAAGCAAAAAACAGATTATATACTAATGGTCTGCAAAATTTCTGTCAGTCTGTGCACTCTAGTGCACAGCAGCATTTTGGAAGGATATTTCATTGCACTATGCAGAGAGTGAAAGTCACCTGAATGTGAAAAACTTTTCTAAGATTCTGTATCCTCTCAAACATTTCCTCATTCTTGATATGACATTTATTGTGTATGGGCCTAGCAGTCTAGGCCCAGTACATCAAAGCTCTTTCATAGGGAATAAGCACGTATTCAAGTGCTTTGCTGGATTCAGAATAAAGCATCTTTTTAATCAATATTTTTTTAATCTTGGAGTGGACAGGAGAGTTTCTTCATGAAAGGATACAGACCCAGTACTCTCGACAACATAGGAACAGCAATCCTATACATATGATTTGTATCAACCCACTACCTGTACAGACCAGTTAAATTTGTATTGCATGAAAGTATGCTTTGTTCTATGGGCTGGTGTATTACAGGTGAATAATATGAAATTTAAAATGAACATGAGTTTATTTCATGTCTACAAAAATATGAACAGGAGTAAGTCTTCCATGAAGCCTAGAAGAACAGACAGATCTGTGCCCTAAGAAGAGTTTGTATGGCAGCAGTTGGAAGTCACTGTTCTTTTTCTCAGTTAGCTAAAGTGCCCACTATGTAATATTTATTTTTACTGTAATTTTGAAGAGTATAGATGCAGTGTAATCTTACAGCTTAACCTGCGCTTTTTATATGACATATTGTGTGTTGGTATGTATTTAATTTTAAAATAAAACAATGTAATTGCTCTTTATTTTTATTTTATCATTTACCTACACAGAAAGATTTTACACTATAACATCACAGAAGAGAGGAAAAAAAAAGAAAAAAAGCAAACACCCTCCCTCCCCCCCCAACAAATAAACAAAAAACCCAGAGGGCAGAAAGCTCTTTATCATTTATCAGATTAATGCAAACAGTACTTCTCATCTTCAGCATATTTGGATCTTTTGTTTAGAATTCAATCTAAAACTACACTACAACAAAATAAAAATGCATTCTTCTTCAAGGCTGGTTTGTTTCCTCTGGTGAAGGTAGTTTGTCAAGTGCTCCCACCTCTGCAAAAAGGAAAAAAAATAAAAATAAAAAAAAGAATTAATACATATGTAAGTATGCATATTAATCTTAGCAATTAAATAATGAAATCCAATTTTTTCTCTCAACTGTAAGAGGCAAATTCTTGAATTTATAAATTATTGGTTTTGAATGTTAATAACATCTTCCTGCTATAATTTCACCTTTTTAGAAAAAGCAGTGGAAGAATGACAATGAAATTATATTGTTATTATGTCAATTGATATTGCTGGATCCCAGCATCTCAAAAGTTTTAATATTATCCAGTTATGGCTGCCATCCTAGACCCTGCTCTATATGGGAATCTTTTAAAGCTGGAGAGGGTAATTTTCAAGAGAAAGAGCTGAAGGCCACTTTTAGCTATCACCAAGATAGTACTTAGCAGTTAAAATATTCACTTTATCTCACAGATCAAAATGTATGTCTAATCTGAGTAACCATTCCCTGAACATGAATCCCATGAGTTCTCCCTCTCCCCCCAAGGGAACATCTCTAAACCAACATATTTAATGTAGCAAAGTTCCATTTGAGCAAAAATGTTAAATTGTCTCTACCATAATGAAGTATGTTTTTCACCTCCTAAACCTACAGTTCTGATTCTGTGTAAAAGTTTGTACTAGGTCTTGCCAATAAATATTGTTATGGGATAATATGATAACCTTCTGTGTCTTTTGATACCTAAGAACACAAGAATTATCTCAGGGAAAATCCATTTTATATGATCTGGAGATTCCTTTTTTTATGAGGACAGATAATACTACCAACTTTTCTGTATAAAAACAGCTGTTTATTGTCACTATCCTAAACAAGGAATTGTTACTTACAGTTACAATACAGCCTTTTTCGATCATTCATCCCAGGGAAGAAGTAATTTGTATTTCTATGAGATGCATTTTATTTTCTTGCCCAACTTAGCAGCTCAGCCTACTCAGAGAGTGCATGCTTGAGCTCAACACATTTCACACCCTTTCTGTTGTGTCCAGTTATTGGTTTTAATACCTAAGCTCACATAGCAGGGTAAAGGAGTGTTTAGGGCTCTTTCTTCACAATGGCACAAACAGGCTACTACTTTGTCTGCAGTAAACATACATGCTAATAATTTACTTGAAATATATATTTGAGTTATCTCAGGCCCTTAGCACTAACCGTAAAGAGCTTATGTTTCAAATGCAAAGTTGATTCAATAAACACTGAGTTGGTATTTTCAGTAGTAAGAATCATTTTGCTTGGGTGGATGCAAATCATTTACAAAATGATGCCAAAGAGGTCCAAAATTTTGTTTCCTAGATACGCAGAAAATTAACAGATCTCTTAAAAGTCTCTTTAAATAATGAAATTAAAATGCAAGTGTAACACAGTTCTTTGTTACAATTGCTCAGCATACACTTGCCAGAAAATTGCTTATAATTTGTTGTATACAGAAGTAAGAATAGAGAAGTTACAGATTTGTCTGCTTTATGAAACAGAATTCCTCAAACATTTGCAGCAAGAATATTTTTTTCCTTCCTGTTGTTTTCTTTGCAAGTATATTATGCTTTCAAGCATTTTGTAGACAGTTTTAGAGGGGCTGAAGAGGTTTTTAAAAGCTCAGAATTGTGGGGTTTGGTTTTTTTTTTTTAAAAAAGCAAAAGTAATGAAAACTCAGAAGCAGCCAGATTTCTTCTTCACCTAATGCTATAAAGTTACCATTCTTATAGAATCAGCTTTAAGCTCAGTTTTACAATTCTTGTCACAATTTTGAGACTTCAGAGTCACGCTAGCAGCTTTTTGAGCTGTTTGCTAACATTCAGCTTAGTGGCTTTGCAATTTTGTTATGTGACTTTATTGTAGAATACTTACAGAAAGGGAGATGCATTTCTTTTGCCGCTGACAAGTGTTTCAGCATTTCAACCAACTGTTCTTAGCATTAAACTGAGGTCTTATTTAATTTGTTATTGAATTGTTTTATACTAATTCCCATGTAATCAGACTGTATTTAGTTTGTTTCAACTCTAAAAGCTGGGTCCATACAGTTTTAGTAGTAGCTGTTATTTTCACAGTGGGCAGAGTAATCGAACGGTATTAGAACTCTGCTATGTTGGATATTCATTGACCTGCAGTTTGGTAGGACTACCTGCACTCTCTAAATCAGGCCTATTCCACACTAAAATGGAATTGACAGTTCCTCCCCCTGACCAGAGACGCTCTTTAAAGTCTTGCACACTCAAATCTGTAGTAGACTTGAACATTCAAGGATAGTCCTATAGTCTCAGTAAATTTCACACCAGAAAGTGTGAAAGATTAAAAGGTATTCACTAACCTTTAAGATGCAAGTAAGTCAAGAATTCCATTACTGTGCGCACAATGTTTTCATCCGCCAGTGGTCTTCCAAGATTCCCTATAAAACAAGTTGGTTGTTACTTAATGTTAACGTGGTATAAAGATCTGTTGTATGAGACATTGTGGCTAGGTTTATGAGTACTCTGAGAAAAAGAAAAAAAGCTATCTGAATTTTTTTTTTTTCCTTAAAATCCTTAATAGAAAACATCATTTCACGGGAGAGTAAAACCACTTTAAGGTAGTTAACTGCAGTTCTCAGAATCAAAATTGCCCAGCTTTGTCTGCTATTGCTGCATAGGAGCTGCTTTGACACCTTAATGGTCATGATCTTCAAGGTCTTATGAGTTCTGTTGAAGAAGAGAGCTATCCTCTGTTCTCAACTCTCTCCTTTGTGTCCGCTAGCCTGAGATTGAAGGGAAAGATAAATTCAGCAAACAAATTCATCAGCTTTGCAAAACAGTTAAAAGTTGTTCATGTAATTGGGCTTTGCTCCCAGTAAGCCACTCAAGTGATACAGAAGTGATTTGTAGTCCAACAGCTAGGCCTGGGACTTTACTAAAAGCTCAGAAAGGTATGTTTTTGCATATGTATCTAAGACAATATACTCCTTTTTGATGTAAGTTGCCATTTTAAGATACTTTTGTAAATATTCAGCAGGATTTAACTAAAATAATTCATTTTCAATTAAAATAAGAATTCTGACTACCTTATCTATTTTTTATATTCAAACCTCCTTTGAATAGGAACTCTATAACAAACTTCAGCATCAAAGAAAACTTTTGATGCAAGAAGAGCATCTAAAATGATATTCATAACAGAGACAGTTATGTAATTTTCAAGTCCCAACCACACAAGCGTGGTTGGGTTTACTTGTAACTGTGGAGGTGGCACAGTACCTGGCAGAGGAGCTCCGTAACTCTTAAAGATCATGTTTCTGTAAAGGAGCTGGTAGTATATCCACAAATGGCAACATGTTGCAATGTGAGGTGCATTGTTAGATTACAAATGTCTTCCTTTCACGTTGCTTCTGACTGGCAAAATATTATTTTCACACCATTGTTTGAGGAAGTAGGTTCTCCTTTTAGTTTTTCTCCACACACCACCCCCCCCCTTTTTTTTCTTAAAAAACAAAGAAAAACCCAAGACAGCCAACAGCAACAAAAAGGCCCCACACCACAAAACAAAACACCACCACACACACAAACCCCAGTATAACTATGTACCAGAAGTAAACTGGCAGTCATTCTGAGAAAGTAAAAACAAAGAAATGTATTAATGTTACTGTTCTATTTACAAAGTAATTATGTCCATGAAATTGTAATTAAGCACATTTCCTTTATTTATGAACTTATTTAGTGTTAGCTACATTTGCACTGTGCTGGGTGGATTCAAAATAGCCTTCCAAGAGCTCTGGGGCTGGGACTGTCTTGCTCCATTAGTGCAGTGATGAATGCAACAGCAATAGCATTCAAGTAATTACTGCTTTTTTTGGTTGTAGTGTGGAACAGATCACTCTTTGACAGTCTAAACATAGGATTCATGCCAGCTCACTTTAGGTGTCTGCAGCAGATTTAGTTTCTCTTCATGAGAAAGAAACAGGTTTTTCTAGAAGTTTCTACATCTTATCCTGAATTAGGTGTTCAAAATAAATCCAAAAAGTGCCAGCTTCTCTTCATAAAGGGAGTCTAGACATATATTGTAGAGGCCCAGCTTTGGATCTAGAACAAGGCTGCATCATTTTCACCGCCACTTACTAAATTCTGATACATGCAACGTCAAAACAATGTTGACTTGATTTTGGTTTTGATCAGGTTCTCAGTCTTTTAATGAAGATAATCTGTCTTGCTCAAATATAGGCAATATTGTGAGACTTAACGTGGAATTTTTTTTTTTTTATTTTTTTTTAATTACTGAAGACTCTTACAACTTAGAGAGTGCCATACAGTTCTGAGGTCTAGTTTCAGCTCTGGCATATCAAAATAAATTAAAAAATAATTTAAAAATTAGCCAGTTTCTATAGCTTTCCCTGTTGAAAGATTCCTTTATGGGCTCACTTCTTTACTGCAAATACTTAAAATAACACTATAGACACTCAAGAGTTAAATAATTATTTGAACATATGAAAAGAAAAAACTAGGTTTATTTGAAATAACAGGATCTATTATACTTTAAAAGCAACATAATTATGGTACTTTTTCCTAGGCACCAAGATGTTTTAAATTATGACTAAAGAGCACACTGAATGGACAAATTTCATTTTTCTTCCTTTCATATGTTTATTAGGATTTTTGTTAAGTGCAGGAATAGCCTCGTGTATAGGTAGTTAGTTAACTTAACAACAGTAAATAAATTACTAAACATAAAAAACAACTCAACAACACTGGATTTCAGAATTTCATTACCTGCTTTGATATCCTCACTAGACTGTATTTCCCGTTTACCAGTGAAACCATGTTTGTCATTAAAAGATCTGTGGTTATCTACTGCATCTGATAAATAAATTAAAAATCAGAGGAGTTAATTGACTTAACAACAACCTTTGCTATACTGTTTGCTTCAAAGAAAAGATCATGATGGGCACTTTTGATGTCATGAAATAAAATAACGTTTCTTCTGAATTTGTGCTTATGATTTGTATAATTTACAGACCCAGTCCTGTACTACATACTTGCTGAAGCTACTTAACTCAGAGGAAGTTTTAAACAAAATGTAAGTTTGTACATTCACATGTAATTTGGAAAGTTGTTTTTGCTACTCTTTCCTCTATTTTTAGAAGGTGTTGCCAATGAGCTTGCTTAAAAGAAAACTGCAGATAGTTTTTGAAGGTTATTGATGTAAACTGTCTTACATGCCCCTGGTGCCTTTTCTCTCCCCCTTGCAATGGGCATTTCCTTTATCAGTAAAAGCTGATCAATACAACCTGCAACAAAGGATGATTCCTATTATCCAGTCTTAGATAAATGGCACTTTGACAAGTACATTTCCCCACACTATCTTTGCCAATTTGGTTAGATCTGCTTTGGGGCAAATCTACTTCCAGATATTTATGGAACCAGTTAATACAGTTAAGATACCTAAAAAAAAAATTAATGTATCCTAAGATTACTTATAAAGAATGAAGAGAGTCATAATAAGGATCTGTAGTATTTGTCATGTATTACAGAGACTGAAAGTATAGAAACATTGGTAGTGAGTGTTAGTACATCAACAAGAAATTGTGGTAAAGACAGATATTTGAGACAGATTAGCACTGTGTTTCACTTTTCTAATAATCTACATTTGTGATTCTCCATCTTTGTAAACCAGTGTGTTCCTGTATTTTAAACACCCTGTATGTTAAATATTTTTCACATAGTGAACTATTAATATTTACAGTCATGAGTTTGCATCTTATTGTTTTAATTTGTTTTGCTCTAATTGCAAAAAAAAAAAAAAAAGTAGTAAAGCCAGGTAGCGAAGTCATTTTCAAATAGATTTAAAGGTGAAATCTGAAATACATTGAGAATTGCCAAAATGTCACATTCTGTCATTCTTCCCTTGACATCGAAGATGCTATAAGATTTTGTAACACTTCCAGGGGGAGGGGAAGTATTTGTCATATGAAAATTACAGTTTAGAAGCACAAGAAGTGACCAGATGTGCTTCTGGATATAAAGCCACACATAACCCTGCTTTAGAAAAGACAACTCAATTGTATAGTAGGTATGTAAGAAATATCTAAACAAGCGTTCTCCCAAATGAGTTTCTTCAGTCTTGCAGGTTTAGACAAAATTGCTGTATTAAACAGAAAAGTGAGTAGCACAGTACGGTAAACTGGTTTACAAGAAAAAAAAACGCCAATCTTTTGCATTTTGAAATAATGCAAAAAAAAAAAAAAAAAAAAAGAGTGCTTAACTTACGTGGCCCAAGTAGGTAACCAGCACTATTCAAAGTCCAGCCTCTTTTTTCTTTTGCCTTAAAGAAAAAAATGCAAGTATATTATTGTAAGAACTACACAGTGCTTCCTGAAGACAAAGCAAACAGGACCCAAACAGACATTCTCTTAGCAGAAAGTGTCTTCTGAAAGCTTAAAAATCAACAGCTGTTGTAAAAAATAAAAGCCAATAACATTGAAGCAAATATTAATGGTGAACTCTTGCCCTGTCCCCATCTAACTCTATAGTTTTGCTATTAGCATCCATGTGGTGTGAAGATTTTACACCACAGTGAAATTGCAGTGAAAGTGCAAATCACACTTTGGAGGCAGAAACTTTGACTTTATACTCCAAGTTTATATTACCACCTGATGGTACTAATCACCTTAACAAACAGCAATGTTTTCTTTTAATTGTTTGGATTTGCATGACATGCTTCTTTATAGAAACAGCAGCTCATATGCACACCACCTTTTCTGAGTCAGATGGGACATCACGAAATTTTCAGAGTTGGAAGGGACCTCTAGAGATCATCTAGTCCAACTCCCCTGCTGACGCAGGAATGCCTAGAGCACGTTACTCAGGACTGCATCCAGGCCGGTCTTGAAAATCTCCAGCAAAGGGGACTCCACAACCTCCCTGGGCAGCCTGTTCCAGTGCTCTGTCACCCTCACCGTAAAGAAGTTTTTTCTTGTGTTTGAATGGAACTTCTTTTGTTCCAACTTGTGCCTGTTGCCCCTCGTCCTGTCGTTGGGAACCACTGAAAAGAGTCTGGCTCCATCCTCCTTCAGCCCACCCTTTAGATACTTATAAGCAAGAATAAGGTCTCCCCTCAGCCTTCTCTTCTCCAGGCTAAAGAGCCCCAGCTCTCTCAGCCTTTCCTCATAAGGGAGGTGCTCCAATCCCCCAATCATCTTTGTTGCCCTACGCTGGACTCTCTCCAGAAGTTCCCTATCCCGCTTGAGCTGGGGAGCCCAGAACTGGACACAGTATTACAGTTGCGGTCCATTCAGTTTTGATCTATAAACTACAGTCTTTTTTCCCTTTAGTCATATTATTTGTTACAAGTGAGCTAGTATTCAAAAGTCCTAAATTCTTAACTAAAAACCTGTTTACTGCCCCAAATGTGCGAGTGCTGCATCTTGCCCAACCCTTATACCTAAACACAGTGTATATCACTGCAAGGTTTACTGTTACTTGCCAGGTGACACATGGATGCTGCTCAGTGGATAGGATCCCCAACAGTGAAATTAGTACTTACTGAGAAAACCAGTCCAAATGTTTCTGACAGGGTGGCACAAAGGATTAAAGACAGAAACAGGAAACTAGTGCACCTCTGCATCTGGAAAGAAACGGTACTAGGGTAAATGCTCTGAGCTATCCCTTTGCCTTCCAGTTACAGATCCCCCCAAGGCATCCCCGCCGCGGAAGGGAAAAGGGGTGAACATTCTTTCCTTGGGGCAGGGCGGCTGTGGCTACCGGTTTGGCACCCAAATTCCCACTGAGAGAGACCGAGAGAAGAGTACCTTGAGCTGTGGCGCGACGGCCTCTCCCTCGCAGCGTTTCACCCTGGTGCTGGCGGCAGAGCGTCTCGTCTCACGGCTCCAGTCCTCCCGGCAGGCACTCACTGCATGGCCACGGTGCGCGGGTGCGGATCTACACGGCCGCCCGCTGTTCCCTCCGCTCTTTATGGGCTGCGGCACGACCGCGCAGGAGGGGCGCCCTGCGGGAGGGGGGAGGCGAGAGCCGAGAGCCGCCCGCCCTCTCTCCTCTGCCTCCCCCGGGTCATTTCTCCCTCGCCTACCCGCTGCATTAGGAAGGACAAAAATTATAGCAATTCAATTAGAGGTATTTGGAAGCACGACGCAGGCTGCAGGGAGATAACAGCCCGGGCAATTACGTCTGATTACGGCGGCCTTGGGCAGGCTGGTGAGCAGCGAGAGGAGCTCTGGTCTGGGCAGCCTGGCCTGCGCCTGTCACCCGCTGCAGCTTCACAAGGGCTTGTTTGGCAGTGGGCAATAAGAAGGAGTAAAGTCAATACAGATCACTTTTCAGACACTCAAGTATGGAAGCAGAGCTGAATATAAAATTCTGCGCATGATGCTGGCTAACAAGATTCACAGTGTTTGGGCTTTCCATTTGGGAATACTGAGGACTTCACACCTCCCTGTTCCACTTGCAATCCCTGGAGCTCCCTGTGGTCCAGGCCACTCGCAGTCCCTTAAAATCCCTTTGACTCTAGCATCAGAGCAAAGAGAACACAGTCAAAACTCGGTTATTGTACTTCCTCACTGCTTTGTATCTGAGCTATCACCTTTTTGTTGGTTTGGGGTTTGTTTTTTCTTTTTTTAAGGTTATATATGAAAGGCTAGGGATGTAGCTATCCCCAGTGATTAGACTAGCCCTTGCTTGTTAATTTACAACCAGTGAAGTTTCACCAGTTTGCTTATCTTAGTTGTGGTTACAGCTGGCATCAGGATGTGCAAAATTGAATTACAAGGCAGAGATTCCAATGTTAGTTCCCTTTTTTTCCCTGCCAAATTGTACTTTCTCTGCAACAGATGAGTTTATTCACTTCAAGTCTCTCAAATTCATCTTTCAGTAAGCATCACAGATGCCGCACAGAAGTTATACTTCCAGCTCTTTTTTCTGAAGCTGCTTAAGATTCTCTGCAAACTTTTACACAGTGTATATATGAACTTGAATGTGGGGCAGACATAGCTATCAAACAATGCAATACACCTCTCATTCACCAGTTTAAAAGCAAATTTTTTTTTTACTTCAGTGTAGCATAATGTTCATAATCTAGGCTAGAAGCAGAAGTTGTGTCTTTCAGTTCTGTTTCCTACCCTCTTTTGTCAGGAGCAGTAGGGTTATAGTAGTCTAGCATGTCATTGGATTGCTGATCTAAAACTGCTTGAATAAAGTTTATTATACAGTTCTGAAATGCTAATGTACATAAATGAGAAGCTCAACTTGTCAGATTTCATTTGATGCTTTTTATCATTTGCTGAGGATGTTCTATCAGTCACTGCATGATCCTCACAATTCAGACTAGATAGATCTGGAAAATAGCAATATAATTTTTGCAGAGTTTTGTTTTCCTTTAGCTTATCAAAAATGCAATTCTGGCTGAAATTTCCTGGCTTCCAACTGTTAACTCCCAAAAAGTCATTTTTGAAACTTGAAGTTTCTCCGTGAAGCAAAATTTTTTCTTTGTGTTATAAGAATAAAACCACAGAAGTTATATCAAGATATATCAAAATTTGCATTCAAACAATATTACAAAAATCTGTTCATTCTGTTATCTTTGACTATATTTTGTTCTTCAGGTTCCTGTAAAAAGCTTTTGAAACAATGTATTTTAACCTGCAATTTTTATTGCAATTTTTCTTCACAATACTTGCATCTTCTTGTCAAATTACAGAGTAAAATGATCTCTTCATTGCCACTAGAGTCAGATGCAAAAGAAAGCCTCTTTGTATACTCAAAGGCTTAATCTATCAGTTGCCTATCATACATTTTGTCTAAATCTATCTTTAGTTCAGTGTCAATGAAATAACTTTATTAGTCATTCCTACAATTGATGTTCTTATTCCCTCAATTTTCCTTGTCAAGAATGATATTAGTCTTTTTTTATTCTGTAGGAATTTCAAATCTCACTGCTCAGACAGAAGAATTGGAATTAGTCTGAAGCCTGTCTTTTCTATCTTAGCTTGAAAAATGGCCATCTCTACATGGTTTATTTTCTTATTGAGGTGACCCTTCAACATATGAATTCCTCCATTGATTTGTTTGTTGTTTGGTTAATTGTAAAGGCTTAATGCAATTTGCAGTAGCTGTGGGTTATACCTAGTCCTCACCAGAGGTTCACCATCAGACAAACTCACAGTGAAGCTCATCTAAAATTTACTCAAGTCAATGGAACAATAATCATTGATAATTAAACTGTTCCTAATGTCTCTAAATTGATACACAAGAAACAAGATTACCATTGACTGTCTCACACAACAACACGTACTCTGTTCTATTAATTGTAACTGCGTTTTGTAATAATTGAATGAAAACACAGGGGAGAATACTGTTTTCAGCCAGAGTAAAAAGTTTTGAATTTTTAAGGAAATGATAGTATGGATTAAGCAAATAAGAGTACTCAAACATTGGGGCTGGGAAAAAAGTTAACTGCATTTTTGTCAGGGAAGATTTAATTTTGAGAACAAGTGGTAAATCCTAAAGATTCTACTATGTGTTTAATGGTAAAATTTTCCCTTGTATACAATTGATAAGGTAGCATGACCTATTTTATTTTTAATTAACTAAAAATATAAACCATCAGTAATAGCTACTTTGTATAATATTCAGGAAAAACACTGAATAAAAGTGGATTTTGCAGTATATTTTGGAAGGGTCTGGTGTTGCAGTGGCTCCCTGTCAAGCTTACTAAGAGAGAATGAATGAAGCAGGAAAAAGTGTGTCTTCTATTTCTGTGTTGAAGTTGTATAGCCAGGTTTGGTTTCAGCAACTCACCAGTGAATATTAAAATCAAATTTAAAAACCACTGCGTACACAGAGTGGTGTCCATTTGCATGAAAAATGAGTGAGATTTTTTCCTACTTGTCCGGTAACATCAAGTGTGAACGTATTGTTTAAGACCATCCTCAAGTATGTACACAAAATCTCTAATATTACATGATCAATGGCAATGAATTCTAGGCTTGGGAGATAAGTTACTAGAAAAATTTGTCTCCCATACACTGGAGTAATTCCAGTGAAATACTGACATTACAGAAAGTAAATGCTTCACGGGGGGAGAGTCATCATACATAATCCAGAAATTATTCTTTGCAGAAGTTTGAAGATGTCTATCTTTGAATCTAGCTCAGTATTTACCAGGGGACCACTAACAGGCAGTGACACCAGTAACTTGTGTTACTGGTTTTTCTCCATTGAAAATAATTTTGTATTTTTGAGATCAGTGTTTTAACCCTGAATACAGAGATTTGCCATAACTGAGCATGGAGCTAAAAAATGCAAGGCTTTCTGTGATTAAATCTAATCCTGAGTGGGAAAGGCACAAATTTCTTTCCAACAGAGTATGGGCACTGACAGATCTGAGTGTCCAGAAGTGATGAAGCATTCCAGTTGTCTACAAGGCTGTGAATTGCTTCGCCAATCTAAAGATTTAAAGTTCTTTTGGTGGTAAATGAGGACACTGTTACAGAACTGAAAAGTTATTTAGAGGGTTTTTTTCTGTTCAACAGCATTACCCCACCCTTCAATATTTGCATCTCAGCTGCTCATTGTTAACCTAAGCAGATATAAGTTGAAGATTACACTGTTTGCATTTATCTGAAGATGACATAGAACTTCAATATGCAACTATTATTTTGAAAGTAGTTTGGTCTTTAAGTCTTCGAGAACCTCTTGTGGAATTTGGATAATGAGTTGAAGTCTCTGTGCTTAAAGAACAATTAAGACTGGCCTTGCTAGCTCTTGTGCAGGCTCGGGGGAGTGGAGACTCATCTGGCCGGCACGGGATGCAGATAAGGAGGGAGCCCTGTGGAGGCAGGACAGCCCTGCTTTTCCTCAGTGAAGACAAGATAACAGGAACCTGTGTAGTTCTTTGTTTCTTCGAAAGGCTATCGTGCCCGATGACTGACCTCTGCCTCATTACCTGTGAAATGCATATTAAAGTTGACACACCTGCATATGCTAATGAAGATTATAGAGATCATGCTAAACATATATGACTATAGCACTTGTCTCTCCACCCAAATCATACTATACGTCGCCTAGGGGAGGGAAACCTTGTAATTTTGGGGATAAAAAGATGGAGAAAATTACTGTTAAATTGGGAGAGAAGAATCTCAACACCTGATGGACCAGCCAACAGGCTGCGTTCTCTTCCTCCACCTCAGGCAGGGATGCCTTCTGGGTAAGCACTGTGCCTTTCACACTCTGGTGAATGTTACCCCTGGGTTGGTATTATTATTATTTTTGCTAGCAATATTAACCTTAATTAGTAGCGCTATTGTAGTCAGTGAATTTATCACCGTCAATCTTGAATCTGTTCTGTCGCTGTCAATAAAATAACTAATTTTCATTTTTTTTAATCTGACTTAGTGAAAGTCCTTTGCTGGGACTCTGATAGACAAATCAGTGGAAGTTCTTGGACTCTGACAGACAAATATCAAAACTTTATTCCTTTTAACATGACACCTCATGATTACTTTTTCCCTCACATGTATAGAACTTGTTTCTTCTTTAATGGATGTAGAACAAAGAACAAGCTTTTTTTTTTTAAAAAAAAAAAAGTAGTAGTAAGAGAAGGGTCATTTTCTTCATCCTTCCAAAACCTTTGCTATTGTTTTCTTCACATTCTCCTGTTTTGTAATTTCTGTAAAATGTAGGCAATTTTCACTGAGTGAATCTTTTGCCCATTTTACCACCTGCAGCTCAGTGTCAAATAGAAATAAATATTACAGACACCTTCTGAATGAAGGGCTATTTTCTGTTCTGAATTACACTGGTATCAACTAATAATTTCATGTTATTACATCAACCAGTATGCTACCAGAGCTATTATTCACACAACATATATCATTGCAACTAAACTGTGACTACCACATATTAGATCACGTTATATCTTTTAAAAATTCTTTTTGGTTCAAGAAGCACATAGATTTTAGACTAATTGTATATAAAAAAAGAATCAAGAGTATAAAAACTTCAGAGAAAAAATTATGAAAGGTTATTATTACTATGCACATCAATAATATTGTGAGAAATTATAAAAAACACTTAGTCTTGATTCCTGCTTCATAAAAGTTACAGGAGAATAATACATCTGTCCCATTTGGTTAAAATTAGCCAATAGCCAGAGGCACACTTAATGAGGGTGTATCTGAGAAAAGCACTGAGAATTTGAAATATTCTAAGAAATAACTTTTGCAAGGGTTTCCAGTTCTGACAATAGTGGATCAATACAGATTGCACACCCTACTGCCATTTCTAGTCTTAAGCATCCCCAGACCACTGCTATTTGGGCAAAGTGTCTATGTGCAGAAGCCTCATTGAAATTCCAGGAGACCCAGTGCTCCAGCAATTTTCTTTGTCGGCCAAGGAGGAGAATGGCTTCAGAGCCACTGCCTCTCTCAGAAGCAAATAAAATATCTCAGCTCTATAAGAGGCAACAGAGCTTGGCTCTCAGCTCCTGCTAAGGTTAGAGCTTAGCTTTTCAGGAGGCAGCAATTCTGAGTCCTGCAACAGCTGGGAACCTCTGAGTAAGAAGGCAGGTTCAGGACTTCCAGATGCAGAGGCTCCTTTCCCAAGTTCTGGATTCCAATGCTTGCCTGCAAGAAGTTGGTTCTTGCCTTAAATTTCCATTTAATTCCTAATTCACTAATGACTTCCTTCTCCTTTGAACAGTGAATTCAGTGGAAACTCACACCTACCAAACACAAGGGAGCTGTATCTGCACCTGCAAGATCTCAGGAGGAATTACTGCCTACCTACTGATGAGATATGATGTGAGGAGCAGCTGATGACAGCTACCTGTCTCCTGGTGAGCAACTTCTAAGGTCACCAAAGGCTGAGAAGCTTTTCTTATTTAGAGGCAGCACAGATCTGAAGTATTTTGTCTCCGTCTCCTGCTCAGTGTGAAATCACGTGCCTATTACATTGTTTCTGATTTTAATTACTGAGGGTACATATGTGATAGCTCTGTACAGATGCATCATGCCATATGATATCTTTTTTCTTTTTCACCTCATAATCTTTATATTTTTTGTGCATTTTAATATCAAACAATCTGAAGATTTACTGCTTTTAAAAAATCTTACCTATGTTAAAAATAATTGGTTCCTTATTTGAAAACAACATCATCATAACTCAATTGGAATTTCTGTAGTGGCTTTGACAGCTCTTAATGTGCTTATGAGGCATGATGCGAAAGGTTCCTATTATTAAATTATGGCTTTGCATTTATTGTAATTTTTGCATGGGACTTTATTTCAGCATCACTAGATGAATGAAGCCTGCAAAATATAAATAATTATCACACATTTTCTTAAACTGTATTTTAGAATGGAGAGTAAAATGGCTTAATCTAAAGATTAGATTACCATGCGGCAGTTCCTGTGGAAAGGCACGAAAACAGGGCTACGCACTCTGCTGGTTATTGGGCTGCTGCCCGCTCTGCGCACCCACAGGCTTAGGCTGCAGCCCTGATGGTCACCCCAGCTGGAGCTTGAGGTCTCCAAGGAACTAGAAGGGCTTATTAGGCAGTGCTTTGAAGTTTTCAGAACCATGGTGGTCAAGACCCGGCAAGGATTGTGCTCTACAGCAGACAGGAATCAACTACCTAGCAAGGCTAGCCTGGGTCGAGTGAAAGCAGCCACTCAGACAGAACTTCCTATCAGGGAAGCTGCTGTCCAAGTGAAGGGCTGCAAAGATTGGACCTCCCCTCCTAGGTAGAGGAGGGTGGAAGTGCAAGCTGTGCTCTACTGGAGTCACTCAGGCAGTGGGTGGAGGAGCTGCAAGAGGAATTTAACAGGCTGTACTGTATTAGGGAGGGTGAACAAGATCGAGTATTATTCAAGACTTTGCAAGAAGAAATACTACTGCCCCATGGCACTGACCTTGAAGGACTATCAAAGAGTTTCAAAAGCGAACAGATAGTACCTTGGAAAATGAGGCACCATGGTCTTTGGTGACCCATGGAACCAGGCTATTGCTACACTTTCCTTCCTTGTGTGTACCAACCAGCAACAGATATGAAGCCTTGGCAGTGGACAAAGCCAATGAGCAAGATTCACTGGGAGAAATGGCACCAGCAACACACACTAAATGTTGCAAAAGGAAGCGGTGAGTGCCAGTAGTATGTGACTCTGCTGAGAGGCACCCATGAGCCTGCTATACAGTGAAGGGAAGTTTGCTGCTTGCCAGGAGACAAGATACGGAATGTCACAGGGAGACTGCCACAACTGGTTAAAAGCAGACTACTCTCCTCTACTTCTTCTCCATGTGGGCACCAGTGATACGGTAGAGCAAAACCTAGGCAAGATTAATCAGAACTTCAGAGTCCTGGGGGCACAAGTGAAGGGGGCAGGTGCCCAAGTGATCTTCTCCTCTGTCCTGTCAGTCAGAAGCAGGGGTGCAGGGAGAGGTCTACATATCATGGAGATCGATACCTGGCTTCACCACCAGGGCTTTGGTTTCTATGATCACAAGACATTCTTTGATGAATACAGCCTATTGGGGAGAGATGGGATCTACCTATCTAGAAAAGGCAGATAAATCTTTGCTAGCAGACTGGCTGATTAAGTGAATCATGCTTTAAACTAACAAACTTGGAAGATTGTGTCCAAAGCTCTGACACTTCCATATTCATAAGCAACAGGTTGGATGTGTGCACGTACCAGGCTAGTGAGAAATGCTCCCCCCTCTCAAAATGCAAAAGCCCTAAGACCAGCCATCTCAAGTGCATGTATACCACCACACATAGTCTGGGTAACAAACAGGAGGAACTGGAGCTCCATGTTCAGTCAGAGAGTTATGATGTCATAGGAATCACAGAAACTTGGTGGGAAAACTCACATGATGAAGACCACAATGGATGGCTGCAAGCTTTTTCAGAAAAATAGGAAATGAAGAAGAGGAGATGGAGTTGCATTTTATGTAGAAGAGAAATTTGAGTGCGTAGAGGTGAGCTGTGGAGATCATGAAAATTATATAGAATGTATTTGGATCGAGACTAGAGGGATTGTCACCAAGCGGGTTCTTATGTTAGGTAATCTCCCAATCAGAATGATGAGGCCAGTGAAACCTTACTTTGTCTGCTCAAGGAAGTCTTGGGCCAACAAAACCTGATGGCTTCAATTACCTGGACATTTGTTGGGAAAACAACAGAGTGATGCACAGGAATGCATTGAGGACTACATCCTGCTACAAATGCTGGACAAGCTGACTCAGAACAGCGCATTGCTACATTTACTGCTTGCAAACTGAGAAGTCTTACTTGACAACGTAACTACTAATGTAGCCTTGGATACAGTGATCATAACATTGTGGACTTTAAGATCCTATTGAACACACTAAAGACCAGTGGTAGGACAAAGACCCAGGATTTTGAGAGAGCCAACTTCAATATGCTCAGAACCTAGCTGTGAGGGGTTCCATGGGAAGCATCCATGGATGGGAGAGGAGCTTAAATAACCCCCATGAAGTACTGGGAGGTATTTAAGAACAACCTCCTGGAAGCACAAGAACACTCCATCCCCTACAGAGGGAAAGGAAGAAGGCAAAACGAGAGATGACCTTGGCTTAACAAGGAGTTTTGGGTGTGCTTAAAAGCAAAAAAGAAGCATATCAGCTATGGAAAGGTGGCCAAATACCCATTGAAGATGACAAGAACCTTTCTAGGGCAGAGGTGCAGTCAGGAAGGCTAAAGCTCAATTGGAACAGAAATTGGCCAAAGATGGAGGAATGCAGTGACCAAAGTGGGCAAACACTTTGCAAGCCAGGGCGTAGTATGGCAGTTTGCATGGCAGTTTGCATGGAAGGGCATGCAGGAAGGGCATAGTCACCAACAACCACCAGGAAAAACCCAAGATCAAGGGGATCCTGTATCCTCCCCCCACCATGCAGAAGGCAGTAGCTTAAAGGAAAGGAGTGAATGGAGGGAAGTCCATGCTTGGGACAGCAGGCGAACCCCCTCCTTGCCCACCCTGCCTTCCCAGGTGTACAACAGGTATGAGACTCTGGATTTCGAGGGCCAGTCAATGGATGATGGTGTGAATGATGGTCCATCTTCACCAGAGGTGTTGTCAAGGTTAGAAAGGCCTACCCCCTGTATCATGACCACCTCCACAAGGAAGAAAAGACAGGTTATAGGTGTAGGTGGCTCCCTTCTGACGGAAACAGAGAGTCCAATATGCCGGACAGACCCTCCTCTTACGAAAGTCTGCTGCCTCCCTGGGGCTCAGTTTAAGGACATCACTAGGAAACTTCCTAGCCTGGTATGGCCCTCGGACTATAACCCACTGCTGCTCTTCCATGTGGGTGGCAATGATGCCTCAATGCATAGTCCAAGGGGGATCAAAAGAGACTTCAGGGCTTTGGGAAGGTTGGTAAGGGAATCTGAAGCATGGGTTATTTTTTCCTGTTTGTTCCCAGTTGTGGGCAGCAACACTGGGAGAAACAGACAAGCCCAGTCTATTAACACATGGCTCCATGGCTGGTGTCACCACCACAATTTTGGGTTTTTCAATAATGGGATGGCCTACACCGCACCAGGCTTGCTGGTGTCAGATGTGGTTCACCTTTCTGAAAGGGGCAAGAGGGTCTTTGCTCACAAGCTAGCGGGCCTCATTGACAGAGCTTTAAACTAGGCTTGAGGGGGGAGGAGGGCAATATCAGGCTTGCCTGTGATGAGCTGTGGGACAACAGGCAACGGTTAGAGGGACAGGGACAAGGGCCCACAGCTGGTTGCTCTGAGACATGCTGGCTAGGCTGCAGCCCACTTGAAGTCTCACAGAGATGAGCTAGGGGCTCCTGAGGTAATAGAAGCTGAGAGGAAAACGCCAGTAAAATATCCCAAAGGAATTAAGGGATGTTCCTCTAAGAAGGTGACACAGCTGACAGCCCAGCTGAAGTGCCTCTACACTAATGCACACAGCATAGGCAACAAACAGGAGGAGCTGGAAGCCACCAGAAAGCTATGACCAAGTTGCCATTACTCAGATCTGGTGGGACGAATCCCATGTGGCTATTGATGGCTACAGGCTGTTCAGAAGGGACAGGCTAGGAAGAAGGGATGGAGGCATTGCCCTCTCCATCAAGAGATGGATGGATTGTGAAGAGCTGTCTCTGAAGAATAGCCATGAGCAGGTTGAAAGCCTATGGGTAAGAATTAGAGACCAAGGCAGCAAAGGGAACCTTGTGGTTGGTGTCTACTACAGGCTGCCCGATCAAGGGGAGTCTATTGACCTCCTTCTTACTCCAGCTACAGGATGCATTGCACTCACAGGCTCTCGTCCTTCTGGGGGACTTCAACCACCCCGACATCTGCTGAAAAAATAGAATGGTGAGCTGTAGGCAATCCAGAAGACTCCTGGATTTCATCGAAGATACCTTCTTAAGCCAGGTAATAGACAGCCCCACCACAGGAGATGCAATACTGGACCTGATGGTCACCAACGCAAGTGAGCAAATTGGTGATGTCAAGATTGGAGGCAGCCTGGGCTGCAGTGAGCATGCACTGGTGGAGTTCACAGTCCTGAGGGATATGGGCCAGGTGAAGAGTAAAGGCAGGACCCTGAATTTTAGGAAAGCAAACTTCCAGCTCTTCCAGGAGTTAGTCAATAGGACCCCCTGGGAAACTGCCCTCAGGGGCAAGGGAGCAGAACAGAGCTAGCAGATCTTTAAGGATGCTCTCCTTAGAGCGCAAGAGCTCTCAATTCCCAGATGTAAGAAATCAGCAAAAGAGGGCAAGAGACCAACATGGCTGAGTCGAGACCTGCTGGTCAAACTAAAGAGCAAGAAGGAAATGCACAGGCCGTGGAAGCAGGGACAGGTATCCCAGGAAGAGTATAGGGACACTGCCCAGTTGTGTAGGGATGGGGTCAGGAAGGCCAGGGTGCAGCTGGAGCTGAACTTGGCAAGGGACGCAAAGAATAATAGGAAGGGCTTCTACAGGTATGTCAGCCAGAAAAGGAAGGTCAAAGAAAGCATTAACCCCTCGATAAGCAAGACTGGAAAACTGGTAACAACGTAGGAGAAGGCTGAGGTACTCAACAACTTTTTTGCCTCGGTCTTCACTGGCAACCTCTCTCCCCACACCTCTTGAGTGGATGGACGCAAGGCAGGGACTGGAGGAGCAAAGTCCCTCCCACTGTAAGAGAAGATCAGGTTCATGACTGCCTGAGGAACCTGAACCTACAGAAGTCTATAGGACCTGACAAGATGCATTGCAGAGTCCTGAGGGAATTGGCTGATGTAGTTGTCAAGCCACTCTCCGTGATATCTGAAAAGTCACGACAGTCAGGTGAAGTCCCCGGTGAGTGGAAAAAGGGAAACAGTGCACCCATTTTTCAAAAGGGTAGAAAGGAGGACCCTGGAACTACCGACCTGTCAGCCTCACCTCTGTGCCTAGGAAGATCATGGAACAGATCCTCCTAGAAGCTATGCTAAGGCACGTGGAGGACAGGGAGGCTATTCGAGACAGCCCGCAAGTCTTGCCTGATGAACTGAGTGGCCTTCTATGATAGCATGACTAATCAGTGAACAAGGGAAGAGCTATGGATGTTGTCTATCTGGACAACAACTCTGTAAGGCCTTTGACACAGTCTCCCACAACATCCTTCTCTCTAAATTAAGAGATACAGATTTGATGGATGGACTGTTCGGTGGATGAGGAATTGGTTGGATGGTCACATCCAGAGGGGTGTGGTCAATGGCTCAATATCCAGATGAAGATCAGTGACAAGTGGTGTCCCTCAGGAGTCCGTATTGGGAGCAGTACTGTTCAGTATCTTCATCAATGACATAGACAGTGGGATCAAGTGCACCCTCCGCAAGTTTACAGACAACGCAAAGCTGAGTGGTGCGGTTGACTGAGGGACAGGATGCCATTCAGAGGGACCTGAACAAGCTCAAGAAGCGGGCCATGTGAACCTCATGAGGTTCAACAAGGCCAAGTGCGAGGTCCTGCACGTGGGTAGGGGCAACCCCCAGTATTCATACAGACTGGGGGATAAAGGGATTGAGAGAAGCCCTGTGGAGAAGGACTTGGGGATGTTGGTGGATGACCCAAAAATGTGCACTCACAGCCCAGAAGGCCAACCATATCCTGGGCTACATCAAAAGAAATGTGGCCAGCAGGTCAAGGGAGGTGATTTTGCCCTTCTACTCCGCTCTGGTGAGACCCACCTGGAGTACTGTGTCCAGCTTTGGAGCCCTCAGTATAGGAAAGACATGGAGCTGTTGGAGCAGGTCCAAGGAGGGCCACAAAAATGATTGGAAGGAAGGAACTCCTCTCCTGTGAGGAAAGGCTGAGAGAGTTGGGGTTGTTCAGCCTGGAGAAGAGAAGGCTCCAGGGAGACCTTATTGTGGCCTTTCAATACTTAAAGGGGGCTTATATGAAAGGTGGGGACAGACAGTAGGGTCTGTCCTACCCCAGATAGGACAAGAGGTAATGGTTTTAAACTAAAAGAGGGTAGATTTAGACAAGATATAAGGAAGAAAATTTTTACGGTGAGGGTAGTGAAACACTGGAACAAGTTGCCCAGGGATGTAGTAGATGCCCCATCCCTGGAAACATTCAAGGTCAGATTGGACCGGGCTCTGAGCAACCTGATCTAGTTGAAGATGTCCCTGCTCATTGCAAGGGGGTTGAAAGAAATGACCTTTAAAGGTGCCTTCTAACCCAAACGATTCTATGATTCTATGATCAGATACTTGGCACATTCTGGACTCTACAGTTTCCTTCACCCATCTTTCTCCAATACTAAGTGTATGTATCAAACATACAATAGTTGCACAACACTAATACATAATAGATATGAATTTTGACAGAATGATACAGCAGGCACACACACAGGCACAGGAATGTGGTGCTGAAGCACCATTCAGAAGTTCAGAACTTACATACAAGAATTTATGTAAAGCTAATAGTTGTACTAATGAAGTACCAGCCTGGCATCAATCCAATTAAAATGGAGAACGCATCATGTTCTGCTTAGGAAACAGAAGGGTTAAGGTTTCATTACTTCTTGGCCTTGTATGAGATCAGAACAATTGTTTCAGCCAACGCAGTAGAGCACTGCTGAAGAGGAGGACATGCCTGAGTCTTGGTCCTCTTCACTCCAGAGGAAAATGAGGTCTTTACAAGAAACTTCCATCACCTCTATCTTCAGTTTACTGACTTCATTTCAGAAACAGGCCAGCCTTGAAGTTAGGTTTGGTATACCAATTTCCACCACCATCCACCACACACACATTCAGCATTCCTGAGTTTCCTTGCTGCTATCTTCCCTGAGGGATTTTGTAAAACAAGCACTTAAACTCCTCAGTGTGGCTGGTAAGTTGGAATAAGATCAGACAGAGTACAGAGATGGCTGGGGTAAATTCAGGGCATAAGAACACAGTTTAGAAACCAAATTACAGAACTTTAGCCAAACTAAAACATGACAATGGATACCTGTAATTGCCAGAGGAAGTAAGGGACTACAGAGACAGGAATGCCACAGGCTGCTTTGCAGGTTGTTCAGCCATATGCAGGGAGAAATGCTGCAGGTGCAAAATTCTGAGAAATCACACAGAGAAGCGAAGTCCTCCCTATTTGATGCTGACAGCATTGAAACACATGGAAATAGCAAAGCAGAAAAGGAAGCTGGTTGAGAAGGAGCAAACGATAAAGTCTCAGAGTCTTAGGAGAGGAAAGAGTGAGAACAGCAAAATAAGCTGTTGTAAAGAACATGGAATTAAATGAACAGAATTCAGATCCCATGGGAAAGAAATTAATAGGAGTCTTCAGTCCTTAAGCAAAGCATATCTAAGACACAAACTGTCCGAATGTAGAAGTAACAGGGAGAAAGAGACTAAATCATGAGATTCTTCAGCAACCTCCCCAATAGAGAGGAAGCATGTAGATTGTGGGAAAAATGACAAAAATTACAAACAATAGTACAGACACATAGAGATAAAAATCAGAGAGGCCATGGCAGAAAGTAAAATATAACTAGCACAGAGAAAAAAGATGATAAAGCTTGCATTGGTACAATATTAGTAAAAGGAAAACAAATGAGGAACAGATCTATTAAGAGGCAGTGAAAGCTCTTATTAGACGTTGCCAAGCAGGTGGTGTTTAATGAATTTTTTGCTTCAGTGTCTATTAAAAAATCACTGTGGATCAGGCAGTCAACAGAATCAACATCAGCAATATCAGAGATAACCTCAGGCTAGAATTCAGAAAGAACAGAATAGCTAAACTACATAGTTTTTAGTTGGATTAAATTAATCCAGGCAAATTTACAAGAACCCTCGGAGCCATCAGCAGTGGTATCTGACAGCTTGTGCAGGACTAGCACATTTCCAGAAGAGTTTTAAAGACAACGTCTATCGTTGAAAAGGGGAAAGGGAGGAGTCAGAATTATGACTTGCTTCATATAACTTCAATTCCAAGAAAAAACAAAACTAATAAACCATCTGGGAGCACCTACCAGGTAATCAGGAGGTAGGTAACATCCAAACAACATCTGTCACAAACAGATCCAATGAAGCATGTTTAAATTTCTTTTTATGACAAAGACCTCGTAGAGGGACAAGGCAAGCACAAGGAACCACATACACCAGCTCTGCTGAGGGCTTTAACACTGTTTCACATGACCTTGGCAAAAAAAACCTAGGAAAAATACGGTCTGGTTGAAAATATTACAGAGTAACTGCAATATTCATCGTAAAACTGCAGCAGTAGCTGCAATATTCATCAGGATTGGCAGTCTAAAGGACGGATGACTGAGAGGAGAGGTGAGAACAGTGTTAGCTTCTGTAAAGAGAAAAAGAATACCCTACCTTCCATGCCCTTGGTAAACAGCACAAGAAGTGCAGGGATCAAATCACAGCAAGAGGGGGGTCCAGGTCAGATATGAGGAAAAATATTACAATGATACAGATAGCTGGAATAGATACTAAAGAAGATGGAGGAATCAGCCCTGCCAGAGGTTTTAGGAGGTCAGGTAAGACAAACACCTCTCAGATTTATTGTACACAGACAGTTCTGTCGTGAGGCTGGGGCATGGGGCAGCTGACCTCTTGAGGTCCCTTTTGTCCCTAGTTTACCTTAATCTTAACATTCCTTTACAAAAGAATTATGTTAGTTTTCTAGGATGTCCAGTAGTGTAGAGAGGTAACCAGTGCTAATGAAGAGAAGTACAAATTGACCAGCTTCTCCTTCTTGTCCAGGCTGAAAATATTAAAGTATTCACCAAGAAGAAAAATTAAGATAAAAGTAGGTAAGGCTGTTGAACTGCCTGACTTTTGTAATATCGGATATCACTGAAAAAAAAAAAGCCAAACATTTTTAAAGACGGCAATATCAACAAGTAATACAACCTCTTAAAAGTCCTGTAAGAAAAAGAGTTTTCAGTCACTTCAGAAACTCTGTCTTTCATTTAGAGGATAGTGGAGATTCAAGGGAGAAAGAAGAGGGGTGAGAAAAAACAAGACTCCCTTAACCTTACCTTCCCATAATTTCTTTCTTCCATTTCTATGAATGATCTGGAAGTCCAACACATCTTTCTTTCTTGTAAGCGCCCCAGAATGGCCACACATGGGTACCCAACCCATGACCAGAGAGCCTCCCTTCTCCTCTTCCGAGTGACCTAGGACTTGCTAGAAGTGACAGGGTGCTGCTTTTTCCCCCTCTAGTTCTCAAGACTCCTCTCACCTGATGGGTCCAGGACTCTGTGAGACAGTGAGATTTGCAGTGCCTGACCTAGGATTCCCCATGCCCTACAGATCTCCCCAGGATTTCTTTTTCTATGATGGATTTTCTATCCCCATGCCTTTCCATGCAACTTCTTGAACAATTCATCATGCTCCCCCATCTGAGCAGTTCTTAAGCCTTCTTTTCTCTTCAAAAAGATTTCTACTTATGTTACCATGTTTCCCTGACCCATTGTCACTGCTATAACTTTGCAAACACATTCCTTTCTATACTTTGGAATTTTTCTCCCCATTTGCCACATGAGCCTTGGAAAAAAATCAGCAGATGTCAACACTGGCTGCCATGAAGGCAGCCTACACAAGGCATAGCTTCTTGGCATTTTTAATCATCCATGTGCATAAACCCTCTCCACACAGGGGTGGGAGAAGCCACAGGGTTGAGAAGGGCTCTGTCATGCTTCAAAGGGCTGGTGTTGCTCATCCTGAGAGGATGTCCATCCAGGCATAGCACACACTCTTCCCCTGTGATTTCAGGCTTCCCATCTCCCAGAGCTGTTCATTGTATGCTAGGTCTTCTCCCCCTTACTCCACAGCTGCTCTTCAAACCCTATCCAACCAGCAGCATGTCCTCAGTATCCAATGCTGCTCTGGAACCACACACATTAATTGTCTAATTGTGGATTTGTACTCAGCTTGGACAGGAGGCAAGTTTGGGCCAATGCCTAAACCAGTGAGACCTTCCAGTGTGCCTTGCAGAAGGGCTGTTCTGGGAAATGCCAGGGAGGTCCTGCCAGCCCACATAGTATTCGTGTAATGGGAGACCTGACACCACCAGGCAGATTTCAGTAGGAATGGAATGAAAATAGAGGCAAGAGAGGCAGCATCACCTCATAGTCTGAGAGGCTGGAGACTTGTATTCTGGTTGTATTCTCAGTTCAGCAGCTGACCTGCTGAATAACTTTTCCATGTGCTTTGGTTTTCCCACCAATAAAAGGGTGGGAGTTAATCTTGCTGTCCTCCGAAAAGCTTTCAAGTCCCACCATTAAAGCACACAGCTACATGCTAGTTCATCAGTGAGGCAGGCAAAAGCTTCCTCACATTAAAATCTATCTTTACCTTCTTTTATGCACTAAAGGACTTTTAGGATGCACTGCCAGCTCATAAGAATGGGCACAAAGTGCAATTCATATGAATGGGCACAGTGGGCAATACTGTTTTGCTCTATACAGTCTATGACATGAGAGAAGCCATGCTGATATCTGTTGTTACTGTGGGAAGACACCATAACTCAGGAACTACCCAAAACCAAATGGAAAATAAAGGGAAAACACAACAGGAATGAAGGATTCTTAGCAACTGGGCAATAACAAGTCAAAGTGGAAAGTTTAAACCGGCTACTCGCAAACAAAGAGCTTGCACTTTATTTGCCAAGACTGAAAAAAATCAACCTCAAAAGGCATGCCAGGGAAAAAACATCTCTAAAGGGGTAATAGCTCTGTGTCTGAGAGCATTAGTAGGCGTAGGCTATAACAGGTTATTAAACAGCTTGGTTTTGAAAAAAAACCCAAATGTTTATTTCCAAGCCTCTAAAAACTGCAGGCTGAAATATGACTACTTAGTATAAAATATTAGGACTCCTCATTTTTTAACTAAAAGGTATGTCTTAGTCTGTGAATAATTTGAAATTAAAAGAAGACAAGTGATAGCTAAATCTATGACAATTAACTTCAGCAAGAAGCTGTGGAAACGACTCAGTATGCTGCTGCTTGGTCAAAGGGAGACCATGCAAGTCACTTGGCTCAGAGAGGTGGGTGTGGGGAAATCTGCCTGTGCCTCCTCTCTGAAGTGGCTGTATTTGGAATATGAAGGTCTTGTCCCTGGAGGACTATAGAGGAAAAACAGAGAAGCCACATCCTGTGGCATTTCAGCTGACTGGGAAGCAGGAGCCAGACCTGCTCTTGTTCTCAAGTATTGCAACCTGTTTGGGGAGCCAAAGGGAAGAGAGAAAATGGCCAGGCTCTCAAGCTATCTTCCTGAAATTCAGCAAGGCCTTATCACCACCCTCTCCTTTGGCAACATCACTGGCACGTCCGCTCTGCACTGTGTTTGCCAGGAGCAAGGACACAAAGCCTACTGCTTACCTTCTGCTCCAGGGCAAACTATCTGGATGTGAGAAGTAGAGTACTTGTTCTGGTCTCTCCCCTTTATTTTCAGTCTTTGTAAATGATTAATAATGGTGATTTGGGACCTAGGGAAAAAAGAGTTGGAAGAGGAGGGATGGGGGAAAAGAAGGAGGGAAGGAGGTTGTCTAAGCAGTTGACTTTGTTGTTATGGCAGAAATGAAAAAAGTTCAAGTTCTTCGCACTCAAATTTCCAAGAAACCTGTGATGTTAAAGAGGCAATCTGTGCTCATCAGCCTTTGCTTCAACATTTACTTTGGGTCCATGACTGCCCCCCTGACCCAGGCTCTTGGTGCTGTGATATCACTATAAGAAGCTAACACCAGACCCCTGGTAGGAGCACTGGTCATCAGGCTGGCTTTCTGGCACTGCCGTGGGTTAGTCATCAGCTACTCTGTTCCCCGTTATCACACCAATATGTCCAGAGGAAGCAGGCCAGCTTTTGGCTCTAACCTTCTTACTTCCCTGCTGTCTGCACTAGGAGCTCTCCTTTATTTGCCCTGTAACTGTAAGAAAGCATCCAAAAGGACTTTGACAGAGTTTACAAATTATGGACACAATCCACTCTGGAAGAGGTGAGAACAAATAGCTTTGAATTCAAAGACCAAGCTCATCGGTAACATGGTATTCCTGTATGGTGGGATATTATCAGTGCTAACTAAGATTCTTAGAAAAAAGCAAAAATCATTCACTCCCTCTCTTAAAATAGGAGGGCAATTAGGAAGAGTAAAGTGAAACATCCTGATATCTTATACACACAATCCGAGGAGCATCATGGCCCTCTTAAATGGCCATAAGTGGTCAGAAACAGAACTGTATTTTCAGTCTATGTGACAATGCTCTACCTGTGCCTGTCTGCTAGTCACCATTTTCCCTTTCCTCCTGAAATCTTTTAAATCTGTTTGTCAGTCTTGACAGAAGACGGCTCAAAGATACCAAATTTGCACAAGTTTCATAGAAATAGATGGCTAGTTGAGGAGAGAAACCTTACGAATATTCCCATAAAAAGCAAGGGAGAGGCAGGACCCGAACTCTTCTTAGACACCAGAGAATCTGTACAGGGATCCAGTATGGGAGTCCCATGTCTACGTAATTTTTCAAAACAGAGCTTGTCTCTTATTAGGCACTGAAGATTCCACTCGTAAAAGACACATCCGTAAGAGAACAGAGTCGTTCTCACCTCTGCCCAGGCAACTATGAGCTAGATCTCTTATAAACCACAGTCTGACAGCTACACTAAAACAGTGATCCAAGAGTGACTTGTTGAAAAAGCAACTTTCAGAAATGCTTCAGCATTCACTTCTTGAGACCAGGTATTTAAATTAGACTGGCAGTCAGATAAGCATCAAAATAAAGGGCTGGGTTTCTTAAATGTCTCAGTGTGCTAAGTACGGAAAGACTGGTCCTGAAGGGTCATGCTTGAGAAACACAAGCCCAGCTTCTGGATATTCATAGCATTACGGTAGCTGGCCCCACTTGACTAACATGTGCACTATCTGGAAATGTCCCCTTTTCCCTTGGGGAAGGTCCTTCCAACAGCCTAAGCCAGCCCAAGCCTGCTGAGGTGAGGATGGCTCACAGACAGGTCACAGATTGAACTCCAGTGAAGCAGCTGCACAGGAGCTGGCAAACAATGGTGCCATCCAGGGGACACTGTACAGCACAGCACACTGTTATGGAATGTCTCAGTGTCAGGCCTGCTGGACAACTTTGTTCCAACACTAGGACAATTCACTGAGAGTTTGCCTCGAAGGTGAGACCAGAACATCCTTTGACTGCAGTACTGTCATTTCTGGTGCCCCAGATCCTCCGTTCACCAAGCACTGGTGGCATTACCAGTACAGCATCAAACCTTCTCAGTAGCCTGGCTGGGAAGAAAAGGATGAAGGTGTATCTCTCTCCTGTTTTTATTCCACATTGCATTCAGTTTACATGGACATATCCTCCAGAAAAAGATGCTTCACATGGAGGATGAGGGAATGGCTAGGACAGCTTAGCCAGAGAAGTGCAGAGTCCAACAGGAAGGGCTGGACTGCTTGTGCTTTGACAGCAGCCTGTTGTGTGGCCCTGGACACGTTATTTCACCTTTCTGCCTCCTGTGAACAGCAGATGATGGTGCATGCCTGCATGCTGGCACATTTCTAGATTGGACCTGCAGAGCTCTTCTACACGTCCCTCACCTCCCCTTCTACTCTCCACTCCCTCTGGCAGAAATCTTTGCAGAAACTCAGCAGAGCAGCCATAAATACTAGCACTTCTTCCACAGTACAAGTTCAATACAAGTTCAAGCTGGCCTGAGAGCAGAATTTAAAATATAATTTAAAAAGCAAGCAACATATTCTTAAATACAGACCATAAAAAGACAACTGCCCAGCCCCTGGCACAGCTGGGAGCTGCACTGCAGTTACTGCCAGGTGAGGTCAGCAATTTGTTGTTTCATTGGAGACAGGGAGGAAAGGGCAACCCTATGCCAAATTCATTCAGGTACCACCTGGGCTGTTTAAGTGATTTCCAGTGTCCTCCAGGCTCTATCCTCTCTCTCTCCACACTCATCCCTGCCTGCCTTACTGCATCTTTTACACCAGCTCTACCACAGTACACAAGGGTTCCTTGTCACCAAGTCCTCCTCTTGCTCTCTTATAATGAGAAACAGCTGTGGCAGGCATGTCCCAAACAAAGCCTTACACATTCCTGGTGGAACTGCCTCCTCACCGCCAAAACCCCCAGACTTTATATTTACTACAGAAAATTCAAAACACAGCCACTTTTCCTCCTCCAAGCTGTAATTTCCTCCCTGACAGGCCCATCAAATTTAAGATTTCACGTACTATTCTTATCTCGAGTGCCTGCTTCCCCCCTGGCCCACCACTTAGCAAAGCCGACAGCCCTCCAGCCCCATGAACATTGCTATAAGTAGCTTCTGTGGAGCAGAGTAGCACATTCTTCCTTCTCCAAAAAAGACCGCAGAGGGTGGTTTGAAGTAGAGATAGGAAAATCACTGGGGTGCAACAAGAATCTGTCTGAACTGTACTAGACATTCTCAACCAGGTGGACCCCTGTTTAAAAACAGGCAGGTGGTGAATACCGCTCCTCTCTCACTTGTGTTTTACTTTGCATCCTATTTTCTGGCAGTTTTGCCCAGAAACTACTATGGCAAAATTCAGAGGGAAAGCCTGGGCTTGGGATATTTCATGTCCAGCTCTGCAAACTGAAGAAGTCTGGGTAATTCAGTTTAGGTTTCAGTACAAAGAAAAGTGACAAGTGCATACTGTGAACAGAAGACTGATGAGCATTTTACCCCTTCAGTGTGGCTGTGAAAGCCAAGTCTTGAACTGGGACTGCGCTAGTACAAAAGCAATTAAATTGATTTGTGTAGATTGCATTCTGAGAAACCTGGGGACAACACGCATTGATCTGAACCACTCCATGAACCGCAGAGAGTTATCATCTGTAATTTTTGCTACTCGCAAGAGGAAAAAATATCTGTAAGCAAGCTGTTAACATAGCCAAAACATACAGGATGAATTCAGGCACCAACAGTACATGTCAATGTATTCTGTTGTAATGTGGCGACTTTTAAGTACTAGAGTAATCTCTGAATGAACTAGCTTGAGTCCCATGCAGTCCCCAGCTGCCATACAGGCGATTTAGATAGGTTTTAGGGTACCCACAGGGTGCTTTGCACCTCCTCTCTTCTCATAGCTGATAACTGGCACCCACCACTACCATGCTGCTCCTCTTCCTCACTCCCAGCAGCACCTGACACCAGCAGAGGTATAAGGTTCTTCTCAGTCACTGCCGAGGACAAGGTAGCTGATGGAGCTCAGCAGAAGCCTCCCATTAGCAGCATTCAACTCTACCAGCCACAGACTGCAGTCTGGAAATGGTAATGGGAGCACAGGGCTGTATATTTGGCAAGATTTGTGCAGCTTTTTGCAGAGAAGGTTTCCTATGCGGGCTGTGCTCCCCCCTTAAAATATGCTCCTGCAAAGATGAGGTCCTGTCTGCCTTTTTGCTTCTCAATTCTTCTCCTGTCCAGCAATCTTTGTTACAAGAACAAGGGCAACCGGAGCTACCAAGAGTCTCAGTGATGGAGAGGAGTGGTCACCAGCCAGGGCAAAGCTGTAGCAGTGTACTTTCTTTCCTGACCATTTTTTGCCAGCTGGCTCCAGGCCAGCAATTTAAGTTATCAAAATTTGTTCTAACGTTATACAAACAAGTGAGAGAGAGTCTGAAAGCAAAGCCAAGCAAAGGAAGGTCAAAAAGCAGCCTCTTCTCCCACAAGACCTTTATTGAGGACACTACTTCTTGAATAGCCAGGATGCATTAAGACTACCTTAAGACTTGCTCTCCTGCAAGCTATCTTGAGGCACTATTTCCATAGCACTGGAATTCTAGAGGCTTACAAAGACAAGTCTTCTGTGAGCCTGACAGCCAAAGAACAAGGTTTCCTGCCTTTTAACTCCTACCTGGTTCTCCTTGTCAGCCCAGCAACTTTGCTATGTAAGCAGCATGCTAGATCACGCACCATGGAGCAATCCTGGCCGCATCCTCCCTACTACAGACAATCAGCAAATCACTCAGATCATAGAATCATAGAATCATTTAGGTTGGAAAAGACCTTTAAGGTCATCTTAGTCCAACCATTGACCCTACTCTACCAGGTCTGCCACTAAACCATGTCTCTAAGCACCCTATCTACATGACTTTTAAACATATCTAGGGATAGTGACTCAACCACCTCCCTGGGCAGCCTGTTCCAATATTTGCTAACTCTTTCAGTGAAAAATTTTTTCCTAATGTCCAGCCTAAACCTCCCCTGGCACAACTTGAACTCATTTCCTCTTGTCCTATGGCTAGTTACTGGAGAGATATCCCAGGAAGGTCAGCCTCACTGGAGTACCTATAGGCCCTAAGTAGCAAACACCAGCCTTCACGGGACTTGCTAGAGCTTGTATCTGCAGCTATATTTTGCTTAAGTAAGGCAATCCCAACCCCATCCATAAGTATCTCAAAGTTCACTTCCCACCAGGTTTCTTGGCCAATTTACTGCAGTGTGTTGATGAGTCTCTTAGCAGAAGTCCCCAGAGGGATGGTTTGGAAATACTTCTTTCTACCCACCCTCCCAACAGATTTTCACAAACTACTGTCAAACCCTGATACTTGCACTCCTACAGTAGAAGGGAGTGTATAAATATATATGATATTTCAGTACCACAGCTCATGAAGATTCACTAATTGCTTATCTAATACAAATCTACCAATAAGATGGGATCAGGACAGCCCATTCTGTGCTGTCACTTTACCTCTGGCTAGAGCATCGCTGTGGCCACAAGCAATCTGCCTACTCCAGTGCCTCTGAGCCACTAGGTGGGTGGCCTTAGGGAATGACTGAGTCAGAGATAGTTTCTGGCCACCAGTTGGCAATCAAAGCCAATCTCAGCAAAATCTACATAAGATGCAGTAGTCAATATTTGTCCTATGATTTCCTGTGTTACACACAACTATATTACCCTTTAATATAGAGGCAGGGCCACTGTATGGTTTTTAAGGCTTCCTGCATATAACATCTCCAGCACCCAGCTGTGCTCTCTGGAAGATTTCTGGTAACCTTCCTGAGATCAGATATGTAGAATAAGTAGTAAGAGGAAGAGGAGCAAAATCTTTTCATTACATTTATAGAGACATCTGTACAGCAATTCTTTTTCACTGACCCAGTCCCACAGCATTGCTGAAACAGAATGATCAGGGACTGTAAACAGCTCAGAATAAAGGTTTAATACAGCAGCATCTTCAGTAACATGACTGAGATGAAAGAAGGGATGAGCAAACAGGCCTATGTAAGGATGACGTGAACACACAGAGGTTACAGAGTGCAGGTGCGGCCATACTCACCAGCCCTCCTGATTTCCCAGCACCAGGCATATGTGTCAAGCAGGTTTCTACTATACACAGTAGGGGAGGCAAAATCCTTTCTCATTTTACGTGTGGTCTCTTCCCACAGGCAATTACTTTAGCAGCTGAAATATCTGCAATTAATTTGTGCAGGAAATTGCTGCATCTCACCTCCTATTTCAGCAGGATATTTGTGGGGTTGCAGAAAGGCAGGAGCGGCTGCTGCTCTATTCTGGGAGGAAAGCATGCAGGACACTTCTCTGCAGGAAAGAAGTTTTAGAATGGGTCAAGGAATAGCCAAGACAAAAAACCAAATTACAAAGTTTTGGTGACTTCAAACTGTAATCGTAATAGGTTTCTTGATCTTTTATTACCCTCATAAGTTAACCAATGTGCAACATCTTTCCTAAAACTTCATAAAATCCCATAAAATATATTTATCATGTTCTTCCAACAACAGCCTACAAAGCAGGGCTTGTCCTGGCACAGAATACTAGCAGTCCTACAGAGCAGCATTAAACCTGCAGATCACTTCGGTCCAGCCACAACCTTGCAGAGCCATCCCTGCTGACATTTAGGCCAGATTCTGCAGTTCTGCTGGTTTTGAAAAATATATATATTAAATACGTGCAAGTAAGGGTGAATGATAAAACACACAGAAGGAACAGGAAAGACCCACCATTTCCAGGAGAGAAAAGGGAAAAAGAGAAGAGACCGTTATGTTTCTCTGAATGACTGCTATGCCACTTTGTTCAGCCACAAGAACTCCCTTTACAAAGTGCTAGGGATTATTTGGTCACAACCAATGCCATAAAATCAGCTCACATTTGGAAGAATGGTAAGAGATTACAATAACTTGTGTTGGGGATCTCTTGGAGCTGTTAATAGTTTTAGTTCATCTAGTTTTATAACTTAACGCATACAGGTGCATACACACATGCAATACCTGCAGCAGAACTTGTCCATCCTTGGGGCAGCACACAGGGGCAGTCCTCAGCGTACAGCAGCACCTTAGAAGTCTTGCACAGAAGCTGAAGAACCCAAACCAAGTCCACCAAGAAGCTTGCACTCCATCTTCCTCTGGTGGCACAGTGTAGCATGGGGACACCAAAGCTGAGGTTGGTACCAGGAGGCAGATTATCAAACTGTCCAAACCTCACAGCCAACTGATGGAACCCAATAGCTCAGGTGCTGAGGTGGCAGTCATTGGCTCCAGGTACCGAGTCCTTGCAATCAAGGATTTAAGCAATTTACATGCAATTTACTCAAATCAAATTTCTGCATTACCTCCTCCCCAAGCTTTCAAGAAATTGTGAATTTCCATTGATTTTTTTTTTTTTTTTAAGTGTCATTAGGGGTCACATTTCCCAGCACATCTACTCATCCTTAAACTTTCAGATGAAAGCTTTGATCCTTAAGTGATGATCTTATTTGTTTAGCTGGATGGAACTGCTAAGGTGAAACGCACGAATTGGCAGACTCGTTTGGCCAGGGCTCAGCATTTAATATTTACTTTCTCTTGACGAACCAGCAATCAAAGTGTATGAAAGAGGTTCTCGGTCCAGTCATAGAGCCAATAATCCTGAATTCTCAAAGTTCGTGGCCTATGTGCCACCTAACCTGCAGTAACTGTCCACAAGCATGCTCTTATTCCCTGGCACAGACAAAATGATTCAGTTTAGATTCTTTGTGAAGACAGGCTTCTCCTTCTGTTCCTGCAAACAAAGATGTTTTAGAAGTAGAAAACTCCAAAGCAAATGTTGGTTACACATATCTTGTGAGACAGAGTTTTGGTGTTGGCGCACAGGGCTCTGCCCTTGATGAAGGTGCACAGTACTGCTTCCAGTGGTCTCCACCTGCAGGACAAAAGTCTGCATTGTGAAAAGCAAAGCTCAGTGAAGAAAAGTGTGAGTGGCTACCCTAAAGAGGGAAAACAGTAAATAAAACAAGCCTATTCAAAAAGGTGAGTAACTGACTAGGCAAGGCACTGTAGAAGGAGGTCGGGACTTGAACTAAATCACCAAGAGCCAGGAGTGCAGACCAGTTGCCATAATTTGCTTAGAGAAGGTCAGTCTTACTCTAGGACTTTAGGAGTGATATACATTTGGTACTAGAAAAAAAGCCAAACACTGGTCTATGCAAACATGAATGATATGGAGAACACTTGCTATTTCTCGCAATGTAAGAGCTAACGGGGGATAAGGCGGGGGTGGGAGCAGTGGTTAAATTGCCAGGCAAACACATCTGAGACAAGCTGTGGGAAATACGTTTTTTGTGTGGAGAGCACATAAATTGAGGAACTTGGTGTCACCAGATGCTTTGAAGATTAACCATAACATTTGTCTAACCTCTTTTTCAGCCAATTGAATTAGTCCATCAGGGTCTATTAAATGTGATGATATAGATGTAACCTCCCGTTCAGGAACTTTTTAAACCACTGATTGCTGAAAGCTGAGGGTGCCTTATGGAGTAAGCATACGCCAATTTTTATATTTTCCCTATTCATTACCGGCCATATGAGACACCTGACACTGGGCTGAACTGCTTTGTACGAGTTAGTATTAAAGTGTTTTTCTACAATCACAGATCTCTACCTTAGCAGAGTTTTAACCTCTTCCAATTCTCTTTCACCCAAAATGTGATCTAGTTAAAGGAAAATGAATAATATTGATGGTTTAGGAAATATGATCAAGAAAAAAGTTAGAAAGAACATGCTTGTTTTGCCTCCCAGGAAAAAAATGAGGAGTATATGGCAAAACACCTTAAATATATAAACTTTTTAAACTAAAGAACATTATTCAAATTGTTCTATGGCTGGAAAAGAATATAAAAGGCTAAATTTATAATAAGCAAGATATCAGTTAGTCATTGAAAAAAACCTTCATAATTATGAAGTTAGTTAAGCACTATAGTAGACAACTGAGATCGTAGACTCCTCTTCATGTAGGATCTTCAGGAACAGGTATAGACAAATCATTGTCAAGATGTCTAGGTATGGTCTACGGGATGGTCTAGGTGTGCTTGATGCTACGTCTGTTCACAGGAAGAGTTACATGATTTTATCAAGTCTTTTCCAGCCCGCATGTCTAGGACTCCCATGGATTCAAGATGCCAAGAACAAAATTAGTGAAGACTAAAGAACACAAAGGACAGACCAGGCAATAGACAAGCGTAGTGAGACTTGCCCCTAGAAAATGATAAATTTGACCAAGTTGGTATTTCTAAAACCTTGTGAGAATGTTCAAAATGATTGTTATAGCCCATTTTAGAAAGACTCAGCAGCAAGAGAGGAGGGAAAGCTGCATTTGATGATAATAAGTTGCTCTGGAAAAAACAGAATTGATACAACTCTTTTTCCAGCAATGTATGTCCTGTGTTCACTGTGAGACCTCCACAGTTAAAAACCCTGCAGCTCCGCTGTTTCATGTCCACCAGGCAAAAAATAATGCTTTGCTGCTAGTCAAGGGCTATGCGCAGGCTGACCACCTGCCTAGCACATGTAGCTGGCCAGCCCACATTGTGCTGGTTTGGCAAAACAGATACTGGGACAGTGTCACAGCTGAGTTCTGCTGGTCTCTTCCCCAGTTAGGGCACCAACTGGGATGATTTGACAAGAGTTTAGATGCACCTACCTTTCAAAACAGACAGCCTTCCATTACCACTGACAAAGATATGATAAGCTCAAGTGGTCACACACTGAAATCCTGACTAGCAATGGAGTACACATTTTTAACCCTATCCCCGAACATTTCAGGTCATTTCTGCCCGTGTTCTCACCGTGAATCACCTTCAAAGAAGAGTGGACCAGACTCAGGTGGGCATTCTGCCTGTCCTCCAGCAGCCTCCAGTTCCCCAAGCATCTGGAACCACTCATTTCTGGCATAGGTTTCTTTGCCATGTTGGCAACCATGGTGCTTGTAGCTAACGATTTATTAACTATAATTAAACAGCAGGTTTTGCCTTGGAAATCAGCTGCTATAATCCGTTGTAGTAAAATGATGAAAACATCCCTTGAGTCAGATGGTACAGAGACCATGGGTTACAGGACAACAGGTTAAATTATGGAATGATCTTCAGTAGGTGCAATAGCATAGCTGGGTTAAGTTTCAGGGCTTGATCCAGAGTGTAAAACACTGAATTAGGTCTAAATTACCTTCAGCAGCACTGGACCAGACCAGTCGCATTTGCTATCTTAGAGTACGAATGCCCTCACTAAAATCAGTGTGTGGCAATGCCTGAGGCCATGGCAAGTGGTAGTTCCCCAAAATTGTGGGCATGACAGGCAAAGCACAGGGGGAAAACAGACAAGCAAGCAAGACAGAAACCTTGTCGTGTCCCCTCTCTCTGCAAAGTTCATCTGCTCCACTTGAGACTGAGCTCCACATGGATTCCTACTCATTCAGAAAGGAAGATCTCAAAAATTGCCAGCAGGCACCCTGGGCAATAATGCTCTAACTGCTTACAACAAAGCCAAGCGATAGGCGGCTTTAGTCACCAACGGCTGCAAACATGGCCCCTCTCACCACTGCTGCGCTTGGTTCAAATCTGTATCATCCTCTGCCTCCTCACTGAGCACGGGAAGGATGTGGTTCACCAAGAATCATTTTCCAAATTCATCCCAATTGCTCAATTAATTATCCTTTAACTTCAACATGAGGAACCAGTTTCTACCTTCTGCAGCAGCTCTATTTTTAGTGAAGCATCAGTTTGCTCTGTTTTGTTATCCCTTACTTACTGTTAGTCCTGCCCACACAACAAATCTGGCATTGATCGCCTGCGGTAGACAAATATTTTTGGCTTAGGCTATGAAAGAGGGAAGAGGAAGGGTGTAGAGAAAAGGAGTCTTAGTAACCAGAAAGAGCATCACTGTAAATCAGAATTCACATGGAGAAAGCAAACCTAACAAAATGAAGAAAAAGGGGAAAAAATGTAGTATTAGTATGTAGAAGTGAATGTGTGTTTGTGAATATAAATCTACATAAGTGACGACCACCCCTCAGCTTCTGCCAGCGCAAATTCAGATCAACAAATTCAAGTCCATACGAACGGAGGCTTCAGTTTTGGCTAGTGTTCCTGGTGTGCCAAAGATGGCCCTGCCTGCTGCCCAAGACCATCCCTTCCTACCAAACCATGGACCTAGATGAACAAGGGAGACAAGACTGATAGATCATTTCACAGGCACTTTATATCCTCCTAACAATTTCTGACTCTGAACAGCTTTCAGACAAGGGACTGATCCTATCTGAGATCTCACCTCAGCGTTAACCACTTTCCTGGTGGCTGAAATGAAAATAGGTACTTGGGGTAGTAATGTGACCCAGATACAGCATACTCAAGAAAATACTTCTCTGAGTGCTGGTCCTGCTACTTCAATGGGAAAAAGGGAGAAGTCAAAAGGAAACATCCTCCTTGTTTACGTTAATCCACCTATAATGATGCTAACACCTGAAGTGATTTGAAGTGAACAGCACAGTCCAGCTGTGTGTGTTACGTGCAAGCTCTGTCACCCTAAATGGGTGACACCCGGCACCACATGGCTCCCGCTGCAGCCACCCCCCAACAAAAGTCTTTCAGAAACTGTTATGCATAATCTCAGTGTCTATTTCCAGGTCCTGTTCCTCACCCAGCTTGTCTGACTGCTTTCCTTAAAGAAGGTCTGAAGGTGAATCCAGAGCTGGACTAGATGCAAGTGATGAAGCAGCATAAACTGCTAAACACCACAGTGCCTCTGCTCCATCATCAGAATTTAATCTTCACAACTCATCTCATAACCTAGATCTTCATTGAGACTGCCTGAGCTGGGCAAAGTAAAACAAAGCAGGACGACCACCCCCCTTTGACCTGCATGCTCTACAATGATAAAGAGCAAAAGATACCAAAAATGATAAAACTACCTGGAAACTTGGTCTAAAGCCCTATGTTTCTGAGATTCAGACTGCTTTATATAAGCCTGTCCACATCACTAGCTCTCTTTTGTGAGCTGTGTTAACAGTTTAAGAGTCTTGGAGCACCTTGAGCTTACTGCCATCCTTAAACCCCAGCCTGTGAGAAGCAGGGGACCTCTCAAAATTATGCAAGCCAAAGAAAGCCTGAAACTTGATGACAGCAGTTTATTGAACTCAGGACAGCAAGGAGCAGGCCCAGCTCTGGCTGAAAAGGTCATTGATGCTATAGACTGAGGAACCCATAGCAGAATGGGAGGCAAAGACAGAGGCACCAGGAAAGGCAGAAGGGACAAAACAGGAGTGCAAACTATTCATAAACTGCTCATCGCTTTATACATACACGCCTACCACTTTTATCCTTCAGTCATGATTTTGATTCATGGATGTGATTCTCCAACCACGATGTGTGCATGAAAGGAAAATAATCCTCATTTGATCTGGAAATCTCATATTCCTGACTCCACCTACTGCTCTGAGACTGCTGAAAGAAACAACTCCTTCCAGCCAGGCCAGGTGTTTAAATAGCTCGAACTGGAATTCACTGCCCTGAGCCACAGTTGCTAAACCTGGTCATCAGCCAGTGCCCCAGACTATTAACCATTTCAGTAACTCCATCAGCATTTTTGTCATCTTCTGCAAAACAGAGGAGCTTGAGCCAGACACATAAACAATAGAAACTCAATATCAGAGATGCCTATGATCGGTCCAAATACACAAGCTGTCTACAGCTATGAGTGCGTCCGTCCCTTCCAATATAAAGGAAAGAGGGAAGGTAAGCCCTGTGGCAAGACATTTATCTTAGCAATAGGCTCCAAAAGAGTTTTCAGGAAAGAAGCACAGTTTAGGAGGCAAATTAACAAACTCAGCACAGCTTCCAGGACTGCTGTCAGTAGCTAGGAGGAGCAGGAGTAGGTTATTAGTCTCCACCTAGAAGTCTGCCCCAGAGCCCCAGGCCAAACGTTGCTGCCTACCATCCACTCCCCTAGGTGCGGCCAAACCCGCCGGTATCATTGCGCCCTTGCCAGCTCTGTGCAAGGTTCATGGGCACTGGTGGAGCCCTCTCCCATCATCCTTCTCTCTGCATCGTCAAACAAAAAAACCCCAAGATAATACTGGCACATTTTTCTTCTGGATTCCCACGTTCCCAAACCAGTAAATATCAATTCAGCAGGGGTTTTTTTGGATTTGTTCACTTTAAGGAAAGAAAAATTGACCCATTAGGGATTCTGCAATGAAGCTAATGGAAAGTAACAGAAAACTGTTTTGAGGAGCCCAAAGTGTCCCATATAGGACAAGCCAGCCTTTGCAGAGGGAGGATATTCTGTTTAAGGGAGGTTGCTCAGAAGCTTTCAATTGAGTTTTCAATTACGGTCTCCCTATGTCCTCTTAGGTCCTATTTTTCCCCATCTGTTAAACAGCAGTAGAAAAAGATCTAATTTCTCCACACCCCTTTTGTCTGGCCAGATTGTATAGCCTGCAGTTCAGATCTGGTTGTAGTTTTAGTTAAGACTTGAGGAGGCCATGGGTTCACAGCAGAGCTGAGTTTAACCCAAGCTGCTTCAAACACCAACGGAGACAAACAGAGATCCCTTCCCATGTTCAGATTTGCATTTCTCTTGTTCCCAAAGAGCAGCACCTATGCAGAACTCCTGCTGGTACCATCCGTTCCCAATGTGCAATCACTCCCAGGAAAAGGAATAAATGCTTTCTGGAAATGCTCTCCTTCCACCTCAGTGGTGCAGAGGCTTTAGTCCTTGCTTCCTCCACAGGCACCATACCTAAAATATAAATTATATTACAGAAGGTGGGGAATTTTTGGTGTGTGTCCTCCCCATCCCCGCCCCATTTTAACCTTTTGCTAGGGTGTGGAAAGTGAATAATCCCAACTGAGCATTCCTTACCTAAAAAACTTACAGTTGGCTGCTTGATTAGGTGTTTAATAAATGTGACTTAATTATCTCTTAATGAGATTGCTTTATTAATACCCATGGCCATAGCCCTTTAAGGCTCTCGATCTTGTCAGATCTCAAAAGCTAGAGTGAGTCGACACTTGAATAAATAGCTGCCAATAAAATAACTTGTGCTGCCAGAGGTGGCATTTGAATTTTACTAGATGATTGCCTTCCCAGGTTAAGCTCTGTACCTTCACACACTGCCAGCTTTGCTCCTAGAGGTTCCTTTTCTGTGTGAGACGCAAAGTGGAGAACTGACCACTTTTGACACAGTTCACAGCAGGAAAAGTTTTAGAAGTCTTACTGGCCAGGCCATACTCAAGCTGGAGTAATTATAGTTCCCTTTACTTCAATTTTCACCAAGAACCAGTTTTCTTCACTTCTGTTGTGCAGTGCTGCCATATATTAAGACCTCTCGACATGACAGACTTTTGGCATCTTCTTATGTACCTGAAGTACGTATAAAATGCTTCTTGGCCATATAGCACTCTTATTGCTATTAATATTAGAAGAGAAGCATGTATGGACAGCTCTTATTTCTATTCTTAAGTGGCTTTTTTCAGTTGTAAGCAAATTCATTAAACTTTAACATTTTCAGGTGGAATTTTGCCCTTCTGGTTTCTGCCTAATATTTTTGGAAAGTTTGGTTCAGCTGGTTTTTTGTTTTAAAGCAGTGAGTAGGCAGCGAAAAATATAACTGTTGCCATGATTTAAAAGTTAAAATAAATACTCTGACACCTTGTCTTGAGCAATCCCGCACTTCACCAAGAAAAGAGAACATTTAAAGTTGGCTCAGACATGCACTTGTTAGTTTTCCAGTGAAAACACATCTCAAATCAGCTGAATCACGTTAATGCCTACTGAGCTAAACTAACCAGAATCCACTGCTTAAAATCCAGGACAAATCCAGAGATGAGTCTCTTAGGCAATAACCACTCAATAGCAGCAAATGTGATAGAGATTATGGCCCTTGAATGCTAGAAAAGACATTTTGCAGAGCTTGTTCTTCAGGTCAAAGGATGGTGGTTTAAAGGAAACATTGCATCCAACATTCGTAGAGAGGAAGATGGTGCCAGAGAACAGCCTGTTCCTGATTTTTTTTGTTGAAAAGTAAAAAAAAAAAAAAAAAAAAGCAAACAACACCCTCCCACCCCCAACAAGTCATGCTGTTAATTCAGTACAGAGCAGAGCAGTGCAAATAGCTGAATCAGTACCACAGAAGATACAGCAGCCCCTGAGGAACAAGTGCCTGATGAAGTGACACCTCAAATGGGGTCCATAGCTGACAGAACAGTAGCATGAAGCCACAGATTCAACACAAGACTCTTATCCGGCTAGCAGAAGGAGAGTAGACATTAGACAACAAAAAGTCCCTTTTCTTTGCCATGGCTACCCACATCCCAGACAAGGCTAGAAATAGATTTTTATGAAAATCCATGTATTTTAGGACCTTGTACTCAGCAGACCATCTCTGGTCCCTTCAAGCCATGCTGAGCCTTGGTATCGTGATCCCTATTCTGCGATTTGAAATACCCAGTGTTTTTTACATGCAAAACAACCGCATTCCCGTACACATTTTCTCCTGGCCTGCCACAAAATAAAGGTGTGTTTCCTGGCATGCATTTTGTTGCTCTTCCAAACCGCCCTGAGCAGCCTGCTCAGCATTACAGCCAATGCAGACTGCTGTGGCACAGCATCTAAGGAAATGTCCAGGAACAGTTTTATTTGGAGCTGACATCTCTGATGGGGAGGCGATGCCTCATGGAAAGCTTCAAAGCAGAACTGACACTATCTCTAGAGCAGGGCAGCTTCTGTTTTCTTCCTCTCTTACCATGGATCCTTCTTGTACAAAAACAGCAGAAGCTCTATTGTCAGGGATGGGGTGGGAAGCAGTAAACTGTAAATCAGAGGCCCAGCCGCTTCTCTTGATTTCACCACTCTTCTCCTCTACTTCCCTAAGTTAGTTGCCACTTCTCTGCATTCACTTTCTTCTACCCCAAAGATATCTAGTCTGTACAGATCACAAGCTCATCAAGCCATGGGCAGCATCTCAATATATGTATGCTTTCAGCCTAATGCAATGTGGAGCATGACTAAAATATTTAAATAATTAAATATCAACTAATAAAAACCATATTGTGTAGGAGTGGCTGGTCAGCTTCTCTTCTTTTTATACAGTTGAAGGGTACATGCTTTGTAGCACATTCCGGTGTCAGCTACTCTGGAGAGTGCAACATTGGGGAAGTATCTCTTGCTCTTCTGTCCCAAGATCTAAAAGTACCTCTGGCCTTTGGGTGACAGCCACAGAAGGATGGAGAACGGACCCCACCAGTAAGGTGTTCCATGAACAGCAAGACTGGCTTTTGTAACTTGAATTCACTTGCCACCCATTCTCAGGCACCCACCACAGGAAACTGCCAGTGTCACTAACACAACATGTTGGAAGACTACAGACCCTAAGTGACCCTCTGGCCCTGGCTCCAAACCCACCAAGCCAATGGGGTCATCTCCTCTGGCTTGCAGTGGCCTACATTGTCTACAGCAGCTGTATCATGACACGTGGCACAGCTTACTAGTGACATTTTCAGGCACACCTAAATCTCCTAGGCTGGCGACAGTGTCAAGCCCCACATCCTGGCAGATGCACCATCAGGAAGCGAGGTTTACCTGTGCGCTTGATTACACTGCGCTGTATCTGGGATGAACAAGGTGCAGCCATTCTCCCCTCCATGCTCTCACCCATCCCACAACCACTGTTTTGCCAGCTGTCCGGGCTCATGCCTCCAGCCAGCCTTACAAGCAAGAGGAGAACTTGGTGTTTTTCATCAGCCTGCCCATGCAAGGACTGCTCTTCCTGAGCCGGTAAGCCAAAGTTCAACAGACAAGGTGCTCAATAAGAAACTTCAAAGACATGTCTCCTCTTCCTCTTGCTCTCTACTTTTACTGTAGCTTGCTAAACACTCGCATTTTCTGCCCTTCCCTGACTCTGGTGAATGCAGCTGTGAGAGCCACAGAGCAAGAACAGCTGGCCCAAAAGCAAGCAGCAGCAGCCCCCTCAGCTCATTTTCAGTTCTCCTATCCCCCTCTCTTCTGAGCCAAAGGAGGAACCCTGCCCTGACACCAAAGCTAGAAAAATCAGCATTTTACCCGCCTTTATGCTGCCCGCACACACAGATCACCCGGAGAGCAGCACCAAGGACAGGCAGCAGCTATGGCCCCACAAGCGCTAAGCCACTGGCATACACACAGGGAAGAGGAAGTTGTTATTGGGCCCCAGTAACACAAAACAGCTGCTGCTTGGCTAGGGCAGTCACAGCTCACCCCTCTTCAGGGCTGAGCAGCAGCTCAGGAAGCCTTCTGCTTTAGCTTGTGGTCAAGATTCCCATCCGTGAGGCGACACCTCAGGAGGTCCCAATGAAATCAGCACCCGAAGTCTTTGTTTGTCCCAAGCTGTTTCAGCAAATCAGCTCAGAGACCTCACTAGCATGGCCTTTCTCTTAAGGCACCCCTTTTTCTCTAGGTTCTGCTGGCTCAAATAGATGATGCTGCAGCAGATCCCCAACACGACAGCGGTAGCTAAAATGTATTGGCCAGGCACTTTGGAAACCTTGGACATTAAAAAAAAAAAAAAATTAATTAAAAGAAAAAAATAAGGCAGTCTTCAGCCTTCCAGTGACCTGCCTTGGCACTTCAGCCCCAACTGAGCTTGCAGCACAGGTTCCTCCATCTGTCCCACACCCTTGCCCAGCTGCATCCATGTAATTCAAAGCCAGCTGTTAGAGGCAAGGGTCTTTAAAGCAAGGGTCTCTTCTGAAGCCTACATAAGCACAAAATGAGATGGATCTTTACTGGAAAAAGCCTTAAGCAAGGCTGCTATAGGTAGGGGATGAACAAAAGACAAGGTGAGGTGATTTAAAATCCACCTTCCCTGGAGGTACTCCTGTCTCCGGTCCTGTGACTGTTTACCTGTCAGGAGCATGAGAACCTTGCGGAAGGACTGATGCCAGCACTCCTGCCACCTCCTCTCTCCCATGGCACGTGGGTGGCCCAAGCTAAAAGGTTGCACAGAAAATCATTTTCCCGCTGTAAGAGGCTAAAATCATCTGTGTAAATATTATAGCAGTAGGTTAACAATGCAGACTGCATCCACACCCAACCCACACAGTATTGCAAGGTAGGCAGGTCAGCTCCAGCCCAGGTTCCAGTTAAAGAGCACATTGTGGTTAAAACTGTCCTTGCCTGCTTTTCTTTTGGGTTTAAATTTCCTTCACAATGCAGCTGCTTTTAGTACAGGTTTATTATTAGTCTCATCTACATTACAAACTCCTCAACTCACTGGAATGACCAGGAAACCCACAGAGAGAGAACAAACAGATAGCACGTGGCAGCTCTGCAAAAGGTACGTGGTCATTTGATAAGTGGAACTTAGTTTTAACTAGCAGTGGTAAAGTGGGGTTTGTGGTGTAATGAATCTCAGAATAAGGATTAGCCTCCCTGTGGTACCTTGCTGGTCATTTTTGGCAGGAAATGGCAAGACCTGAAGGAATACTAAACCTCATGCTTCAGCACTGGAGCTAAACAGATTCAGAGATGTGGAAGAGACATCTCACATATGCCTTTTTTTTACAGGAGAGGTCTTGCATTTTCCTTTGAAAAGAGCTGTGACATCTGCGTTGGCAATGGGTGAAGTATATATACTTCAAAGCTGTTGTGGGATAACAGTTCCTAGACCAACACATGCACACATGAATGCACACATGTTGCGGGGTGGGAAGGAGCAGCCACAGTGGGTATGCATGCACTAGGGAGATGAAGCAGTCTCACCTTGCCGCTGCAGTGCTCTCTCCCTAGCATGAGGCAATCGGAAAGAGCTTTAAAGCTGAGCTAGGAAAAGGACAAGGTAATGAAGCAAACCTTTATACAGTCCTGGGCCAGAAACTGGCTCCATGACCCTGCTATGTGGATCAGCAAAGCCCAGTATTTTCAGCTAGTAACTCAAGTCAACGAGGTAACAACATCTCTTCAGCACTAACATCAGGTATCTGTTCTGGCTTTTAATTCCCTCTGCAGACAGTTCTGTACAAAATGCACGCAGAGGTGTATTTCTCTTTCATCTGGCCAGCAATCATGTACACCCAGAAGCATGAAGACTAATAGCCCAGTCCAGTTAAGAAAGGACAATTCTTCATGGTAATGCCTGGTCTTGCTTTCCCTTTAGGATGCACACAGTTCTGTCAGCTCATCTTCCATCATTCATTACCTCTTCACAGAAGAGTTCTCAGGTCATCCCATTCATCCCCAGGATTTTTCCTGGGCTACATTAACCTGCAAGGTTTTGAACTCCTTCCCTTGGGAGATCATTGCACAGTCTGACAGCTCTCACTAACATTTTCCAGAATTCCTTGTTGGCTAAAGAAACTGCAAATACTCAAAGACAGTCTACCAAGTGTCCTGTGCACGCTGATGGCAGAAACAAGGTTCGCAGTTGGAACAAAACACACAGTTTGTCCCAGTGCAAGCCATGTGCATCTGCTACCCATGTGGAGCCCTTCATCCCTTTCAGCCACTGCTCCCCTTCCTGCTTCGGTTCACATGCATGTGGTTTTCAACTGGTGAGATCATCTTTTGAAAAAACTTTATGTTTGGCTACAAACAGACCCAGGGCTGAATGTGATCCAGGAGAGGCATGGAGACCATGTTAATGAGGCTCACCATTTCCTTCAAAATGGGATACTCACTCCATGTCACAAACTGCTGGGGGACTGGATTGCTCTCTCCTGCAGAAGAGTCCCTCTACTTCTCCTCGCAGAATGAAGTAGAAAGCAAAGCGCAAGACTTTCCACAGAAATTCCCAAGGCAGTTCTGGACCACAGGACCCTGCCTGACCCTCTGGTGAGATGCTGGGGACTTCAACCCCAGCTGGGGACTGGGCCTTAGGAAAAGCTCCAGTGAAAACTGACCCGCTCCAGGGTGCCATTTCCAATACTAAGCACAGTCTAAATACTGAAAACATGTAGGAATATGTAAAAATCAATAAATCAGCAAAAAGAAAAAAAAAATTGCCTTCAGCTCTTACAACATCCTTGCAATACACTTTGACCCAGCAAACAGGAGAATGAGATAGAAGAGCTGGCTTTTATTCTACAGGTCAGACAGCCTTTCTGCCTGGAAGCTGTAGACATTGGCTTGTAGCACGCAGTGCTGCTGCTGATCTCTCACTGTTGGGAACGTTCTCCAGGATGCACACACGAGGAATCAGTTTAGATCCATCTTCTATCAGCAACAGGTCTCCGTAACTGAGCTAGCTGATCAGAACTACACAGCACATTCATCCAGAGCACACGCCTCTTCTGTTTACTCTGTGCACCTTGAATAGCCATATTAGCACATACCTATTGTCATGGTTTTGGCTGGGATGGAGCTGACTTTCATGCTGGCAGTTGGCATAGTGCTATATTTTGAATTGGGGGTGAGAATAGTGTTGATAGCACACTGGTGTTTTTAGTTGTTGCTAAGCTCTCAAGGCCTTTTCTGCTGCTCGTATCGCCCCACCAGCAAGTAGGCTGGGAGTGCACAAAAAGTTGGGAGGAGACACAGCCGGGACAGCTGACCCCAGCTGACTAAAGGAATATTCCATACCATATGACGTCATGCTCAGTATATAAAGCTGGGGGAAGAAGAAGGAAGGGGGAGGACATTTGGAGTGATGGCATTTGTCTTCCCAAGTAACCGTTATGTGTGATGGAGCCCTGCTTTCCTGGAGATGGCTGAACACCTGCCTGCCGATGGGAAATGGTGAATGAATTCCTTGTTTTGCTTTGCTTTGCGTGTGTGGCTTTTACTTTACTTATTAAATTGTCTTTATCTCAACCCATGAGTTTTCCTTATTCTTCCAATTCTTCTCCCCATCCCACTCGGGGCCCAATGTGGGGTGCCGCAAAGGACTGTTGTGGTTTAATGACAGCCGGCAGCTAGGACCACACAGCCACTCGCTCACTTCTTCCCCCGCCCCAGAAGGGTAGGGAGAAGAGGGAGAAAAGGAGGGGAGAGGAAAAAAACCCTCGTGGGTTGAGACAAGGCAGTTTAATAGAACAATAACGGGAAAGGAAAATAACAATAATAATAATGGTAAAAGAATATATAAAATAAAGTCATACAACACAAGTCACAAGTCACTCTTACAACCCAATGACTGGTTGCCCAGCCCATCCTGAGCAGTGATCGCAGATCCCTGCCCTCCCAGCCAACCCCAGTTTATATACTGAGCATGATGTCTATCGTATGGAATATTCCATTGGCCAGCTTGTTCTGTCTATGATCCCTCTCAGCTTCTATGGGAACCTGAAAAAAGTCCTTGACTAATATAAACATCACTTGGCAACAACTAAAACAATATGCATTATCAACATTCCTTTCATACCAAATCTGAAACACAGCAGCCACCAGAAAGAAAATTAACTCTATCCCAGCCGAAACCAGGACACCTACATAACAGGCTTTACCTAGTTCTGATTAAAGTCATCAGCAAGGATTTCAGCTGCTCCCCAGCAGTACTGCCCTGTGCACTGATACCAGCAAAGCTTCCTCTCTGAGCAAACTCTTTTTTGGCACTTTGCAGGCTTATCTGCTTGCTGGCAACACCTCGATCACACAAGGTACCACACCATACCAAGGATATTCTTGTTACTGCCTGATGTCACCAGGGTGCAGGACCAGCTGGCAGGTAAAAGGTGTCTCAGTTTCCCAAGAGCATGGGGAAATTCTGCTCGATGGTACAGCTTACGTTAATCATTGCTCAGCTGCTGACTTCAACTTCGGTGCATTGACCAAGGATGAGCAAAGTTGCTCAGAAACATGCCTACAACAAGGGGGGAAGGGCAGGACACGTGTGAGAAATCACAACATAACTCTGGGATTTTATGTCCCTGTTTAGATACTTTTGAAAATTCGCACCTTCTAATCTGCAGCAGCAGCTGAAATCTCAGGACCTTAGAGTAGAGTTTGATTAATTTAACTCTAGAATTTGGTTAAATCTTGGTTTTGTTTTTTACCTTTTTTTTTTTTTTTAAACTAGTCATGAATAGTCACTCCCAAATGTGAGCATTTTCAAGCTGAATGAATCCCTCCTCCTTTCTTCTCCATTCCTTAGTGTTATAAGAGTTATGCGGGAAGACTTAACAGTGTTTACACATAGGAACCACTTGTTTAAGTCCATGACCCTCAAATTGGTTTTGTAATTGGTTTCACCTGTCCCAGCTTGAAGGGGTTAAAATATTCAGCCACTTTTCAAGACAAGTTATTTGTTTGCTTTTTCAAACAGACTGTACAATCCGGTCCAAACAGCTTTAGTCTTTCTAATTGGGACGAGCAGGATGTTGGGCAAGTTCTGCATGCTAGCAAACGACCTCTCCTTCAAACATACTTCGTAATTCAAACATAACTCCAGCCAAGGCACAGTTGAACATCACCCAGGGCTAACCAGGAAGCCCCGGATCAGGCAGAGACTTTTTTTCTCAGACACTTTGGGGTTTCCCTGCCAGAGGGAGGCTGAACAGGCAAGCTCCAGAAGAGCTGCCCCGCAGCACAACCTGCTGGTGTCTCTCAGCCAAAGCAGGACTGCTCTAAATACATTATCCGGCCTAGCAGCGGCACATAAAGACAAGGTCCAAGGACATGAAACTACAAGGAAGTCGACCCAAAATGCTGTGGAGCAAAGACCAGCTTTGCCCACAAAAACTAGCTATCCAGCAAGACGAAAAAGTCAAAGCCGAGTCCTAACCCTAAACTACTTAGGCCTTCTAGCAGATAGGAATCATGACAGCTCTCAGGCTTTGCTGTTGTTTATCCTGGTTTCTTCTAGAAAAGCACAAAGTTATGAGCCCATACTTTATGCAAGATGAAAGCATTTCCTTTTGAACCCATGGGCCAACTTCAGCCAAGGGCAAAAGTAATTAAGTTTCATGAGACTTACAGGCCATGGAAAGGAGACAACTAGAGTTGCCCTGGTCAGGGGAGATGCTGCAATATGAACTTGCCTTTACTGCATACCAGAGAACCCACAGCGGAAAAAGCCCTTAGAAATACTTCAGCAGGCCAGGGCTCACATTTCCTTTTTTGATGCCAGAAATGAGCAGCCACCAGACAAATCTAGAGAAACTAACTCCATGATACCTCTGTTTCCAGAGCTCCCTGGGTGTTTTCCAGCTACAAGCATTAGCTGTTTTAAAGGTCATGCTTAAGAGTTCTGCACATGCTCTGCAATTCTCTGGACACCACATGGCGTATTACAAACACATTTGCAGTCAGAAAGTTCTTCATTCCTATTATTCCTTTAAATGTTTTAATATTCCATTATTTTGTTTCTTCTCTTCTGTCTAGAAGAACATACTTCTAAGACAGGCAATTAAATAAGAGGGAGGTGGCATTTAGAATTAAACTAATATAAATTTAATTGCAGGATATTCCTGTGTTTTATTGAGAAAGAGGCCATGCAACAGGTTGAAACCCAATGTGCGTCAGATATGCTATGCTTCACAGCAGCGGAATGTTGTTTTTGGTAGTCCCTTGGCAGATTTCTTCTAGATAACTTGGTAGGATCCCATCTATTGTTATATTGTGAATTCTGCAAGCAAACTTTCAAAGGTGTTGCATTTCCTCATCTAACATACTCACTGTTAACTATTGCAACACTACATCATGAAATGCAATGGATTTGCCCCCATTTGCAGCCTCAAAAGCAAAACAAACAAAGCCATTGATTGTAGGAGGCTGGCTGTAGCCCAAAGAGTTGGAGGTAGAAACAACAAAGTGCTGGTGACCTTCAACAAAAAAAGAGCCAGAAGAGAAGAAATCCTAACTGCTTCGGACTTGCATATCAAGCCATCACTACAGAAAAGCCCTTTAGAGGACTGCATGTGCAAACCACCTTCCACAGTCCCACTGCTCTGCTTCAATGCTCACAAGTAGCTAGATGCAAAACAGAATCAGCAAAGCTGCCAAATCTTTACAATTGGGTTTCAATGTATAAGCCAGAAAACACACCTTGACTTTCAGAGGCCAGGCTCCAGCTCAGTATTTTTGGTTTTTATTGCCTAAACTGAGCTAGTATAAGACAAAACCATTGGGATGCAAAGAAAAACCTACGTAACATTTCTCCAGCTTGCACTGCACTTTGAGCACCACTGCAATAGGACAAGGGGTAATGGTTTTAAACTAAAAAAGGGTAGATCCAGACTAGATAAGGAAGAATTTTTTTTATGATGAGTGTGGTGAAACACTGGAACAAGTTGCCCACAGAGATGGTAGATGCCCCACCCCTGGAAACATTCAAGGTCAGGTTGGACGGGGCTCTGAGCAACCTGATCTAGTTGAAGATGTCCCTGCTCATTACAGGGGGGTTGGACTAGATGACCTTTAAAGGTCCCTTCAGACCTAAAGCATTCCATGATTCTATGGTAAGCATGAAGATCTCTACCTTTGCAGAAGTGTACTTGGTCTGGTGCTCAACCTTACACTAAAAAGCTCAGTTTCTGCTGAGAAAGCAATTCACAGCTGGAAGTGCAGTAACTCAAAGAAGAACAAAAAAGACAGGCTGTGCCAGTATCTGAAGAGGTGACCTGGATGTAAACGTATCAGGGCTGTGGGAACTGCAACAAGCTTCTGATGAGTACTTGCCTTCCTGTTAAGAAGCCACAATGATTTTTATGGTGGTGGTTTCTTTTAGCCATGATGTAGTTGTAATATTCTTACTGTGTCCAAGGGAAACTCCCTAAGACTCTTGTAAATAGACCTGTAACCCAATTCCAACTCTTGTAATTATATCATACCCACTTAAATTATCCCTGAAGGGTTTTATTTGTTTTTAATAAACCAATCTTAGAAAGTATATGTTTTTAGAAAAGAAAACTCTTTCAGAATTTTGTTTAAGTAATGCCCCCTTCCTTTCACTTCCCTTCCTATTCCTTCCAAGAAATCAGTACAGGAATCTAATATCTCTTCAAAGAAGAGAATAAAAACCAATGCAACTTCACAAGCTTCCACTCCGTTCCACAGAATCTGGTGTCCAACTTTGGGTCTATGAAGAGATCCACAGAGACCAAAAGAAAAAAGGCCACAGTGCAAAGTTCATCCAAAGAATTCCCTATTTCCAGGATAAGCAATCACAAGTCTGATGATCATAGTTTGCCTTTGTGAAAATAGCTTGGGCAACATTGAAGAAAAAAAAAAAAAAAACCAACAAAAAAAACCTGCTGCAGAGCACTAGCAGAACAGCTACAACACTGACCCTTTATGCATGGAGGCACTTTCTACAGATAGGAATTCACTTACATAGGCAGGGATAAGTTACAAGACAGCACTATTGCCTGGATTCACCTTATCAAAATGCAAGCATTTACCTGAGATGCCTAAATGAGGAGAAAGAATAGTGAGCTGAATCTGACGTAACCCCCATCTCCTTACTTGGGAGATGGCAGGAGTCGAGACAGCTCTTATCTCAGTATCTGGAGTAGAGCTTGAAGACCACATGCTTGGTCTTGTGGTTAGTGACTCACCTGCTTAAGTCATGCAATTAAGGTGAAACCTGAGATTCCTATGTAAAGATAAGTCTCTGGACTTAGTGGTCCAGAGCACTGGATCCAGCAGCATCTGCCTGACATCTGCTAACAGCTCAGAACAGTTGTGCTGAGAGGTGAACAGTCCCAAGCATCTCAATGGGGTGCCACTCCCCAGCTGTGCTGGGGGATGTTCCCAGCATCTTGTTGCAAAGATACTGCATGTGGGCAGCTCCTGGAAGATGGCAGAAATCCGGTTTCAATTCCCTTCTGCTGATGAGAAACCAATTAAAAATAACCTTAAAATACAATAAAATTCAGTCCCTCAATCTTTTTTTTCCCCTCCAGGAAACACCATGTGAATTTTGTGGCTTATACTTCAAGCCTTCAAAGGAGGGAGACCCCCAAAACCACACTATCCTTTTACCCCGAGAGATGCTCTAACCTACTGGCATGCAGATGCAGTCCATGTGCAAGTACTGCAAAATGCAACCTGACACTGACAACCAAGGCATCCCACTTCCAAAGCAATCTCTTTCCTTTCCTCAACATACTTGCCGAAATTTTGTCCTCAAAATTTGTATTAGGTAAGATTCAGGAAACTACCTCCCGCCCATTTCTTTCAAACAACCCCTTGCCTCTGCTGCTGCTTGTGCTATTTGCAGCTGTTTTCATAGCACTCTCAGCTTGATGATAAACAAGAAGTCTACCAAGTAACCTCTTCCATGGTAAAGACTCCCTCCAAATTCTACACAGCCAAAGAATTCGGATAAATAACCAAACCAAAACCCAGCAGCTCAAATTCTGAGGTTTGCGTATTATCAGCCTCAAGATTACATGCAAGCAGGATTAAAGAAGAGTCAACTAATTCAAAGTGAGAGACAAGCTATCAATCTGGTTTAAAAAAAAAAAATAAAATGCACCTCGATCCAACATTTTGCTAGTGGTATGAAAGTGTTATTCAAATAAGATGCATTAATCACTGAAGAATACTTGTTGAAAATCAAGTGTCTTCTACTCACTCTCTCAGCTGCAGGTATTAGGAGGTGAGCTGTAACTGCACGTGGAGTAAGGTTTCCAAATTACTAGCAACTGTGAGCTGGTCCTAAATGCAGAACAAAAACCAAAACAGAGCCTGATGCTCTATGCATGAAAGACAAAAAGCAGTGAATGGGTCTGCATACCTGGGAGACTGGCAGCATACTGCTCTGAAATTACAGAAGCAGTACCCTGGACGATGATCAGCATCCTCTGTGATATGTCCATACTTCCAGTGAGGTCTTCAAAGCCCCCACAGTTGGAATACTGAAGTAGAGCTACTTTGCTTAAGCCTCAAAAGCTCACCTGCTTCTGAACTGGCAGAGACAGGAGTGAAAACAGAAATGCAACAAGATATGCCCTTCCAGGGCCCCATTTATTAAGTGAATACAAAAATAAGATCATTTAAATGCAGAGGCTCTTAAACCATCTGTTCCATAGTGAAAAGATAGCTTGGGTTAGCAGTTAACAGAGTTTACAATGTCTTGTAAACAGACCTCTTTACAAGCAAGCAGCATACTGAAACATGACACACGTTGGATTAGAAGTTCCCTGTTGCAGGAATACTCCACACTTCTCGTCCGGTGATTTCAGAGCACTTTGCAAAAGGTGAGAGCACCCTGTGCTCTGTTTTCAGAGGAGCACGCACAAAACGAATGAAACACAAGGAACTTGCACTGTAAACAGTTGAAAAAGTGCCATAGCATTTTCTGAGGATGATGGCTTACCTCTTGTTAGGTTTGTTTTGCAATGAAAAATAATGGCCAAAGCTATTGTGCATTATGGAAGTTTTAAAAATTACTACCTTTTTTTTTTTTTTTTACAGCAACCAGCTGCACAGTTGAATAAAAAATATATATTTTTCTTAATACAGTACGTGGCATTTCTCCTCAATTGCACCAGAAGTAAATTTGGAAG
>VFFE01008886.1:758006-770236 GCA_008921705.1 Burhinus oedicnemus
CATAAAACAATAAATAGGCAATGTCTTTTCTTCATTACCAATGCTCACATGAGACACTGTCCCAATGGATGGGCTCTCATCCTTGAAGTCACTGGAGCAGCTCCCATTGACTTCAGAGCAGATCATGAGCTGCTACCTGGTTTTACCCTCTTGTTTCCAAGACTTTTTAAAGGTTTATATGAGCTTCCAAACAGTTCAGCCTGAAACAGAAGAATTGAAAGTCTCTTCCCTAAGTAGGTTTTAAACGGCAACTCTCCTCATCATCAATGAGGCAAGCTTGAGTCCTTATCCTGTAGTTATGAAAATTAATGTCATGGCCTTCAAAGAGTGTTGAGATTCAACTTTGTGTGACATCTCAGAGGTGACTGCAGTTGAAGACACAAAGGTAGTTCACAACACAGAATGAGCAGCATGCATGAATAGTATAAATAGCATAATGAAAAACATCCAACAGTCATCAGTAACATGCATAAGACCCTAATTCAGCCATCCATGCAAGAAGTTTCGCCCTGAGCTCTCAACTCCAGTCCTAACCATGCTTGTGAATTTAAGAATCTGAGTAAGAGCCTTTTTTTCCTCCAAGAAAGCCTAAGATAACATTTATTAGCTCTGACTCCCAGATTGCAACATTTTGATGCTTCATACCATGAAATTTTTGTTTCCAAACTTTCCTCCTTACTCTATATCCTAAAGCCTTGAAGAGAGTAACAGTGTTTTAGCCTCAAACCCACCCAGCCTGAAAAAGGGTGAAATATAAACAGCTACCCCAAGCTTCGCAGAGGACACACAACATACAGGACTATCAAACAGCCAAAGATGGGGACAAAACTTGATATGAAAATGCAGTGACTCAAATTCAACACCCCCAGTCACCCTACAAATTCCCTAAGGAACTCAAAGCCTCCTTCCTCCCCAGCGTAAGAAGGGCACTTTCAGGTAATGGGGCAGATAAAGGGAGCATTTCTGCCCCTCTACTCTGCTCTCGTGAGACCTACTGTGTCCAGCTCTGGAGCCCACAACATAAGAAGGACCTGGACCTGTTGGAGTGAGTCCAGAGGAGGGCCACAAAGATGATCAGAGGGCTGGAGCACCTCTGCTATGAAGACAGGCTGAGAGAGCTGGGGTTGTTCAGCCTGGAAAAGAGAAGGCTCCAGGCAAACCTTATAGCAGCCTTCCAGTACTTAAAGAGGGCCTACAGAAAAGGTGGGGAGGGACTCTTTATCGGGGAGTGTAGTGATAGTATGAGGGGTAACAGTTTTAAACTGCAAGAGGGTAGATTTAGATTAGATATTAGGAAGAAATCTTTACTGCGAGGGTGGTGAGACACTGGAATGTGTTGCCCAGAGAAGTTGTGGATGCCCCATCCCTGGAAGTGTTCAAGGCCAGGTTGGATAGGGCTTTGAGCTACCTGGTCTAGTGGAAGGTGTCCCTGGCCATGGCAGCGGGTTTGGAACTAGAGAATCTTCAATGTCCCTTCCAACTCTAACCATTCTATGATTCTATGATTCCTGCCCTTTTATTTATTCTAGTAAAAAGTTATTTTGCCTGTTGAAAACAGATGGAGCATTTCTACGTCTTCTGCGCTCCCAGAGAGCAGGGGAGCCTGAAAGGACTGGATTGTAGGGTACGTGCACCGCTGACCTTAGCTCATGTGCTTGGCTTTCTCCCTGGAGAAAACGCACACAGCGTCACACTTGTTTTGTGCAAGCAAGTTTCTCACTGCAGCCAAAAGCTCATGCCTGGATCATTCCACCTGACAGCTGGAAATATTTCTAAGTCTGACCTGACAATAGAAGTCAGCTCACCAGCCCCATCTAGTCCTGCATACCAGAGACTGCGCCTGGTGTCCAGCCAGCACCAGCTTCACTGAGGCCTCCCATTTCACCCTGCACATGCACAACGCAGACTGACTTTGCTCATTCCTTCTCATCACTTGCTCTTCCAAGTGCACCTTAGCAGGACTTGAAAGAATCAGTGCAGGAGAGGAGATGACCTGTGCAATACACAACCATAGCCCCCAAAACACAGTACACAGGCATCTCCCACTCAGGAAAGCGGCCCCACTTTTTCCAAAAGGACTTGGTAAAATTAATTTGTGTTATTCAGCCAAGAAACTTCAAGACTTTTCCCACTGTTCTGAATTACAAGGCACTTCCACAAGTTTGTCTTAAGCCTTTAGCAGGCTCTTAGCATATGCTGTAATTTAACTATTGAAAACTCCAGTTGACAACACTAGGACCAAGGGGAAAAGCAAGGGAAGATGTGAAATACTCTGCCCACAAGAGATTTTCCTAGAGCAGACAGATTTTTATTGCTGACAGACAGCAAAAGTTTGCTTTAAACTCTGAATCCTTCAACTCAAAGCAAGTGATTTGGGTTCCCTCATGGACAATATATATACCTCACCAAGACACTCAGAGCACCATTTGTCAACCTGCACTCCTACCATGTGATGCAGAAATAAGTACACTTCTTGTAAAGTTCACAGGTCACAGGCAGATATTCAGCAAGCAGTATCTGACCCACAGAAAAAGAGAAAAAATACATTGTTAAGGGTAAATTTTACATTTACTTTTTAAAGAGAGTCCAGCTTATGTTTACTGTCCCTTTTCAAGGTAAAATGCTTACAAGACGCACTATTTTATAGCTTAAGAAGTGACCCTGAGAATGAATTAGCTGTGTCATAATGTATGTATTTGCTGTTTTAAAGAAAATAGCAAAGAATAACAGCAACAAATATGAACACAGAGCACTTTCTTATTATAAGGGGTTTTCTTCTACCTGTACTAATACTTTTGTAGTTATACTAACCAACCCTCAAAGAATAAACATATTCCATTGCATTCTGGATATGCAGATATAGCAGCATTATACATACGCATAAATACTATAATTATTATTATAGTTAAAATTTCAGTCTTTTAGGACAAATAAAATAAACATAATTAATCTCAACTGACCCAAAAACTACATATCAAAGTAAGATCAAACATTGATCACACTCACTGTCTAGAAGCTGTTGCATTAACATGGCCATCTGTCCCCTACGCATAGAGATGCTTTGTATCCCCAATCACTTTAACCCACCAGAAGTCCTTCCCATCACAGCTGACTTTGGAACCACTTGACTGCAACAGCTCCAGAGGAAAACAAAATCTCAATAAATACCTCTCACTTCTTCCAAAGCACCTGGCAGCCTTTCTGGATTAGGCCAGCATCAGTAAGGAGAATGCACCAAGCTCAGACGCAAGAGGTTTGTCTTCCTTTTCCCTCTCACTAAACATGGTCTCTTCAGGGGTCAAATGATAATCCCTCCCCCAAGGTGCTAAATACAAACTTACAAACTTAAAAGCATTTTAAATGGTCTTTAGCCAATTATAAAAATCCCTTTATGAACTGCAAAGTGAGCATGTGAAGTAGACAGACACAACACACAGACTGTAAATACAGCAGACAAGCAAACAGCTTATTTCCAAGTCCAGTGGGGGGATAACCAGATGCAGTTATACCTTAATGCAGTCCAGATGATGCTTGGGATCCTGTATTAAATATCAGAACCTCCAGCTAGGGGTTGGGGTTTTTTTGGCCTCTTCCACCTCAGCAAAATCCCATACATCCAGGACATGAGTACAATTACTTGCAGGTCACTTTTCCCAAGTGCCTTTTATAATAACAAGCAATAAGCTTTATTTCTGCCTTCCCATCACACTTCTAGCCTGTCCCACATGGCTCCATTTGTACTCAGAGATCCTGCTGAGCACCCACCCCACACACCTACATCCCAGAAAAGCACCAGCTAAAGCTTCTTCTCCAGATCGTGTTGCTCCCCAGAAGAAACCATCCTCTGGCTGTTGGAGACAACGTGAAGGAAGAGATGAACGCTACTGTTCCCATCAGAAGTAATTTTGAGAAATAAGGGCAAAATTCACTCTTTGAACACTACCTTCTCCATCTGTAGAGCATCCTCAGTGAAATTAAAACTCAAACCAAACCACAAATGACAGCAACAAATACAATCTGGGAAAGGATTACGCTCTGAAAAGTGCAAAGTTTACTTTTACCATCTGTGGCTATAACTCAGCAGGGAACAAGCCCGTTGGAAAACCAGAATAACTTTGGGTCAACAACTGAATGAGTGATGACTTTCCAACGTACACACACACACATCCAGAGGGCATTGCCTCCTAGGTTTCAGAAGTGTTCCTCCTTTCTTGCTGATCTCCCTGTGCTCAAGCCAAGGAATTTTTGCAAATAAAAATAATAAAAATTCAAAGTATTATTTCAAACAACATTGATTAGGGTGATGTTGCAAGAGCAGAGTAAAGCCTTTGGAATTTAAACCCCTTGCCTCCATGCCCTCCCAGCCAGCCTCAGTTACTCCTGGTTAAGCAGCTGCAAGGTGCATGCAGTGGCTGCACCAAGGCGAAAGGAGAGATATAGAACTAGACAAAAAAAAAAACACGGAAAGGAGGAGTGCATGCGTTAGAGATCACAGGTACAAAGTGAGCAAAGCAAATAATATAGGGCAACACATGCTCCTTTGAGCTGTCATTAAAGAGCCAGCAGACACTGCCCCAAAATTCATACTTACAACCATGCATGGACTAGGCATGAAATAAGGTCAAAGAGCTGAAATCTTCTATCTTCAGTATAACAACAAAGCAGGGAAAACAAGGGTGGAATACCTTTTGCAGACAATGATGTTACTCTCCCATCAAACTGAGAAGACATAAGGCCTGGTTTCAACTTGCAATTGCTGCTAAACACTTATGTATTGTCAGCTCTGAAAACAAGTGCTATAGTTCACTCTTTAGAAAAACAGAATTAAACCAGATTTTGCTAAGGGAAGACAAGCACACCTCATTTTGTGAATCGAGGCTAAAATGCAGGAGGCAGGGAATCTGTGCTGCAATCTCGAGAAGCATTTGGCTTCCCAAGCTTATCTCCAAGGCTGAAAGTTGCACACATAGAAAGGTCTGGAGACAGAAGGGGCATCACCAAGGCACATGAGGCTGACCCACTGTCAGCTGAGCATGACCAGATGAAGTTGTATCATCCTCTGATGGCTTTAGAGCCATTAAGTTCCTTTGACTCCTGAAGAAAGTTAATGCCAATTTACAAAGCTGGTTCTAAAAATGTCATGGGCTATCAACAATGAAGGATGAACTGAACGGAGGTTGTGAAGCTGAGAAGCATTAGAGCTTACAGGGGAGGACATGCATTACTAGGTCCCTGGTCTGGACATAGTTCCTTTGACTTCCCAAGGTGCCTGCACAGTGCAAAGTGTTCCCAATGCCTTAGAAAATCCAGGATACAACAGTGAAAAGTCCATTTGCTGCCCCAATACAGGCTCTCCATGCCCCCACCATTTCCACTATTAACAAAATGCTCCTCTGGGAGGATGACTGAGGTGGGACATGCACAGTTCCATACTTTCAGAAGGAGCGTTGAAGGAAAATGTGCCTAGAAATCACTGAGTCCTATCTCACGGATACATCGGTCAGGCTAGGATGGTGACCAACAAACTGGATCTGATAAACACTTGGGGCTGACATGCAGCCAGCAGAGCATTCAAGGCTGATCTCCTGCAACAGTAGGACACAAGTTACATACACTCTGAAACATGATTTGGAGAAGAAACATTGCCAGCTCAGGTCTGGAAGAGCATCGCTTATGTTCCTTCTCCTACCACAAAACTTCTTCAGAGCGTAACACCACACAGCTGGCCATGTATTACGGAAGAGCTGGCACATCCCTCCACATTAGCAGGCACACTCCTCACCACAGCAGGCAGAACAGGGTATTGGATGGACATCGGTTTGGTCTGCTGCTGCCTTTTCTGATGTTTCTCCTGATACACACACATCCACAGAAAAAGATTTTTAAAATCCTACAAAGTCAAAAAGTCCACACAGACTGCATCACACTAGAATCTGTTAAGAACAACACCTCTAAATATGACTGACTGCTGTGGTTTGGGCTAAAACCAGGACAACCACCTCCTTCAGTTTGCAGTGTAGTCCCCATCTATGGCTGAATCTCCTATCAATCTGCACGACACACACCCCACAGGAAAGGTGACTGCAATGCCTACAGCAGCATCTACAAGCTTCAGGGAATGAGCCAAAAGATGCCAAGAGTTGCAAGCTATGAAGTCAAAAGAACAGAGACAGCATCCTTGCTCAGCACACCCAACACACCCTCCAGATTCACATTTGACCAACTTAAATGGGAGTTATTAAGCTAGAGAGAAAAGAACAATCCAGTGCCACTAAGCAGACAGCCTTTGAGAAGCCTGCTACATCCTCTGGAAGACTGGCGTGGACATCGTGCTTTTTAAAAGAAGTTTGCAGCTGCTAAAGTACTTCTCCAGCTGCCACGTATTAGTCTCTGCAAAAAAATCCATTCTTCTGCTCATAAACGGCCAAACATAATACATCAGGACTTTCAAATGCTTGGCATGAATAGAACAAACACCTTAAAGTCTCTTTCAAAGAGGTGGACCGCCAAGTTTTGCTGAGAAACTCTGCAACCACACTTGGACTTGGCCAACACATGAAACTTTCACAAGTATAAAGCACTTCAGGCTCCATGCTGACAAAGGCACATTATGTTACACAGGGCCAAGGCTGTGCAAAGGTCATGAGGAACAGCATCATTGCAAGGTCAACACCACCACACTCCTGCAAAAGAAATGGAAGGCCATTTCCATGCAAGAGGTGGATTAATTGCAGGCTCTGAACAGCAAACCTCATTCACACAGACATTAAAGTGCTGTATCCTTCAGGTTCAAGATTTTCAGCAACTTGCTCAATCTTCCCTTCTCTACCAGGAACCCAGAGAGGAAGGAGGTTTTAGTGGTTACGGTCCACGTCTGAGAGTGACACAACCCGAGCCCAGGCTCCTTCCCCCACTTCCAGCTTCCTGTGGAAGTGATGAAGGGCTACAGATTCACAATCTTTGGCACATTTAGCCAACAGTGGTTTTTGTAGGTGGGCTCTTTCAGTTAGTTTTGTTTTGAATATTACCAGCTTTACCCATCTCCATCTTTCTGTGCTTGTTCCCCACTCATATTCTTTTCTCGGGGCATAAAGCAGACAGCTTATGCATTTGTTACCCCACTAATGAGGACAGCCCACGCTGGCACCATTGATGCTTCGTGGCCATCACACTTTCCCTCTAGGAAAATAAATATTAAAGACTAAAACCCCCAAATCAGCATTGCCCATCCATCATCCTTTCTCACCCTTATTAGTGCCATGTTCTGCAGTTCAGATGGTGAGAAGTACTACTCAGCAGGACACTTTTCCTGTGAAAAATGACCAGACAGCTATTTCATTTATGAAAATGTGGCTTGTTGTGGAATATGTGAAACAATCCAATTTTAATATAAAGAAAAATGAACTGCCAAAGGCTAACTGCATAAAGCTGTGACTGGACAATAAATCTGTCAACAAAAATAGCTCCAAGCAATAAAAATGTGCACTATGGCTCAACTGCAACCTTCCCTAGTCTGATCCGTACCCAAAGCAGGTAACAAATTTTCAGACATGCTGTTGTCTCATGGGAACAGGAGATCATATGCAGGGTATTTCATACCGTATGTTTCAAATTAAACAGCTTTCAACAAGACCCTCAAAGAAACCAACCCAGCGGGCTCCCACATGACTTCTGCAGCCATTGAGCTAATACAGAGCAAAGGAGTTCCAAGAAAGGTAAAAGGCAAGCTCATGGTTTTGGTTTCTCTAGGTGTCTGCAGAAGCAGGTACTCTGCAGCGCAGGCGCTTCATGCTTGCTCAGAGATACCATTAGAAGCTAGAACCAGCACAGTACACATGCACAGGAATAAATTGTGTCTGAGATGCTATTAAATTCAAAACTGCCAAGTCTGGAGATAACAGAGACTTAAACAAGCAGTGACTTCAGCCTGAAGGTACAATTAACCAAGTGTTACTTTTAGAGCAAATAAAACTGTCAATGTGTTAAAATCTGGTCACCCACCCACTTCCTGCCCTGTGGAATTTTACCCCAGTCAGCAATTTCCTGGCAACACAGGTCAAGTTAAATTTCACTGAAGTTGACAGTTTCAATGCTATCTTTCACTCCAGCTATTTTTGAGAAATCATTATGCTCCTCTGTAGGTTCATGTAGCTGTAATACTACTTTTAGACATGTAGAAACGGAAGACACGTCTCCATCCAGAACACAAGGTTCTGCAAGTTTGCTCAGGAATTTACGTCTGCGCATGGTTTTGAGCAGGGTTACGCACAGCAGTGATGGCATCATATGTTACAAAAGCATCAGGCAATGCTGTGAAGAGCTTAGGAACAGAGAAGAAAGTTCAGTGAGCCCAGATAGCGAAAACACGGTCCCAGCGCAATGACTGAAGGGGAACTTCTGCTCAGTGCTAGAACTGGAAGGAAGGAAAGCATTTTTGGCTATTTCTCCTTTCTGCAAGGAAGTAGGATCTTTGTGCATATCCTGAAGTATGGAAAATAAAAATAAATAAATAAATCAAAACACACAAGCCTCCACCTCCAGTTATCTTCACAAGCAAAACAACCCAAAGGCTCCTAGATTATAGGAGGTTTCCTCTTTTTAAGCTAACAACCCTGGTTAAAAAACAAAGGTAGCTTTACATGGAATGTCTGCCAGCTGAGATGCAGCAAAAAGACATTCCAGCGTATCACAACGCAGTATGATACTGGGGAGCTTTTCACCATATATACATTAGCACAAATCAAAAGATTCTTCTGAAACTGCCCAAGCCAGGAAGACATTTACAGCAATACCAAATGAAGGTTGTTGGCACATGCCTCGCTACTTTGTGATTTTGACAGCTTGAAAGATGTGGAAATCACAGGGCAGGGTGGGTGGGGAAGCTTAACAAAGTCTATTTTCTCCCAAACAAAGAGAGAATCAAATGCAGTAGTAGCTCTCCTCATCCTTGTTGGCCTTCCCTCTGCTAGGTTCTTCATAGCCAGTAAGTCTTCAAGTCATGCACCAACCTGAATTGTAAACCTATGGGTCATCAGAACCTAGAGGAAAAACATCCTTCCCTCACCTTACTCTCATGGATGTCCATGGCTGCCAAGGCAGCATTTGTAGAAGTGCTGTAGCCAAGCTCTTGGGTCTTGTGTCTCCTAGGCAGCAACAGGGCAGCAGCTGTGCTCTCCTAGCTTGTTTTAGGTTCCTTCTTTTCAGTTTCAGAGGAACTCATTTGAGTCCTGATGCTAACTGATTAATAGGCCAAAGTAAAATAAACTTGGTTTGAGCTCCTCGAAGCTTTTTCAGTACAAATGTCTTTGTACAAAACGCCCTTTATTCATGGAAAGGGAACTGCACAGGCATAGCAGGTTCTTCTGAACCTTTCTGAGCTCTATATGGAAGGTCTGTCTATCTATCTGCTGCTGATGCTGCTAATGAGGACTCCAAAATTATTCCATGGGGTTACCTGAATGCCATGGGCATCTACAGACAGTCAGCACAGCAGCTCACCAAGAGCTATTTACAACTACAACAAACATCAGTTTAACTTATACCAAAGACATGGAAGTGGAAAAACTGCACGTTTTCCCATAATCTCTCTCATGTTCTGTATTTTACTGGACAAATGGGGTCCAAATACAGATATTTTCTGAAGCACTCTTGGATGCCTCCGTGCTTACATCAGTCTTCAATTTTTGCTCAGCAGTACAGCAATAGAATATGGAAAAAACAAAGTTGAAACCTCTCTCTCAACTTCTAACACCTAGACTCGAAACAAAAGCAAGAGGTTATTCTTACTCCTCCAGAAGTTGCGACATAAAAGCAGCAGCACAGACTGAACCCATTAGAAACTTCTGGCTACTGATTTTATGCCAAAGATGCTCTGATCCTGTAACGAGGGGAACAGTGAACTAGAAAACCCAAAATACCAACAAGAACAGCCCATCGTCCAAAGATGAGCTCAGCATACACTAATTATCTAGGTCAAGAGACTGCCTGGAGGAGGTTGTCCAAGCATAGAAAACAAAAACAAGGATAAGGACAAATATGTGAAAGCTACACTACAAGTACCGCTCGCTTACCACTAGCCACTCTTACTGCTCACTTCGATACACTGAATGGTGTTTTGAAGACTTCGGCTCCAACATAATCCAATACAAACCTGTCTGATATCATCAGATCACAGCAGTACACCATTATAGGTGAGGATTCAACAGGTGGAACAGGCTGTGACTGAATGAAATCAGATACAAAACAAAAGACATGTCAAGAATTAAATAATTCACACTTGAATTAACATGCACATCCTGCCTACCAAACCCCACCTTTTGCTCCAAATCCAGTTTGCTGCTAGAGTCTCTGCAAGCCTGTAATGAGAAAAGGCTATAAATGCACAAGAGCGAGGATCCAGGTGGGCAGCACCAAGGTACAACACTTCTTCAGCCTAATCCTTTAAAGCAAGTTCAGGATCCTCAGAACTAGACAACAGACAAACAAGTCCAACTTGAAGGCTGGAGAGCCCCATCGCCCATAAATCCTAAGTCCCATAAACCCATCCCTGCCCTCTCAGCTGCTTTTGCTCCTGTTAGAGACTGCTCAACTACTCACAAAGCAGTGGTAAATCACACCAGTAAACTGCATCAGTTTAGAGCCAGGTACACAAGGTGAACTTGGCACTAATTCTGCTTTATTTGAAAGCTGCAATTTGTAGCAAACCAAGAACTGCCCCATAAGCAGTAATCATCCACACAGAAGGACAAGAACCTCAGAGTGACACTTCCTAATAGTTGACAGCTATCATGCCAGAGCATGCATTATGTATTTGCTTCTTAAAATCATCCAGAAACCTGGAAGTTTCCAAAGGTGATCAGAGCTATCTTTTAAGTGACTGCATGGGTCAGGGGACCAGCAGTCTCCTCTTCTCTTCAGGTTCCCTCTCTATTCTGGGTCAGTTTAGTGGAGAACCCACATCTTCTCAGGACTTCAGGGAGAAGGGTCCTTTGTGGGAGGCTGTGGCCATCTCAGTAAGAAGCTGGAAGAGCAACTTCCCATGTTGTTTCTGGTAAATCTAATGCCAATGCTCACTTCCAAAAGGCCAAACATTAAAGAGGTAGAGCAAGTTAGTTCCCCTAGCCTTAAAGCATGATTGGGCACAAGGTGCTCTGGCGAGGCAATATGAAGGAAGATTGCAAATGATGCTAGGTTTTCACTTCTTCATTAACAACTGGTGGGCATCAGGCTTCAGCAGTATGAAGCTACCAACTTTCAAACATAAACAAGCAAGAAAAAGAAAGAACATTTCCACTGGATGTTGGGCAACAACCCTCAGCTCTTCCAGCTCTCCTCTGTAATTCCAAAGTTTACTTTTTTTTTTTTTCTTTTTTAAACAAGCTCTGAAGCACCTCTTTAAAAGGGGTACTTTAGCCTTTCACACAGAAATCTGTCTTTACTTATAAGGCAAGCGCCAAGACAGCAAGTCTCAAATCTAGCAAGGTTTAAGTCTTACAAAACATGTAATGGTACTTAAAAAAGGTGCATTTGCTTTTAATGGAGAAAAGACTTGACACGCTCTTCTTTATGGAAGAATCAGCTCCAACTGGGACACTGTGACAGTGCCTCTCTGAGACCAGAAGTGACCGAGTTTCACGTCTCGTTACCTAGCATGGGTAGCCTGCACCGAAAGCTAGCAATAAGCTGTAGTTATCAACAAAACATTTGCACAACCTGTTCTCGGCTACAGAACATTTATGCGTTTAGTGAAACCATGAGATAACCTGAAAACACAGCTCTAAGCCTGACAACACTGTATGAGACACCTTTTCATCAGCAGGAAGTACATAAATTATTATCCTAATGTCAGTAATCACGAGGACTTCAGAAGGCAGACTGCAGATAATATTCAGGTCAACCACCATGGAGAAGAGTTCTCCATCAGAAGAGGCTCTGCTCCAGGACCAGAGTCCGAGCTCAGAGCGATGATGCCAGAGACATACAGGGAGCATGAGCTTCAGCAGGGCAAGGGGACACCACCTCCCCTACCAGCTGCATCTCAAACTATGCAAGCACTCACAGGAGGGTTTAACAAAGTTGTTGTAACAGCTCACACTTCAAACTCACTATTTTTCCTGAGAGCCTGGCTGTAACTCAACAGTCAAGTACTTTTAGCATTCAGTGGAAGGATCTTCACGAGTTTTATTTGCAAGTGTGGAGAAATTAAAGGCTTCCTCTGCCCTAAAAAGCAG
>VFFE01008887.1:0-15615 GCA_008921705.1 Burhinus oedicnemus
TTCTAAAGAGAAGAGTAACCTGTTTAAAGCATGGCTCAGCATACAAGAAAATTAAGATATATTTAATGACCAGGCAAATCTGCCTGCAATTTATTGAGATAAAATGAAATTTGCTTCTATACCTTCCAGAATAGGAAAGTCTGTTAGGTAAATCCCTAGAAACACTGAAAAATATTTTTAACTCTACTTTTAGAGCACTTCTTAATTGTTCCCATGGAAAAAATATGCCCTTTCAGTACAGATTCTGAGAAACTTTCAGCAGATTATTTCATTTGTTTCTCTTCTGAGCCAAGTTCTTTTTTTCTCTTTTTTTTTCTCCCCCATCCCCTTTTTAACTGAAATGGCCTAAACCTTCTCTGATGTAACACCAATCAGTATACATCAGGAATTAAATTGTTCTGTTCAACCCTTATCAGATAAAACTTTGCAGCTTTGACTGTAGCAATGCCCTCATTGATTGATTTTAATGGTTTAAACTGTTGCACAATCCCAGAGAATTTCCCTCACTTTAACTGTCTCATTTGACACTATTAGCTGATACTGATTGCCCTGTCTTTTCCTTCCTTCTTTGGTATTAGCTTCTCGCCATTTTTCAGGCTCACAGAAACTGAGGTTGTTTTGTACTTGCAGCTTTGCTGTATTCTTCCAGATTCAGCTGTATGCTCTTTATTGGTGCAACTTGATAATGCAGCCCAGAGTGTTCAAATCTAATTTTGCACTGCCCCACTTCTGGGAACTTGACTCAAAGTGATGTGGGTCATCTTGATCTAAGTTAGCCTTTATGTTAGCATTTATTAACCAATGATGTATGGGATGCTGTGTTGTTTGAAGTCCTTCTTCTCTGGACCACGTTAGCCTTAGTTAACTAATAATAATGAACAGGACGCTGGGTTGTTTGAAGTCCTTATTCTCTAGACCATAACCAGAGAGAATACCCGGGGTTGATCATACATAGGATGAGTTATTTGACAACCTGGCAAGATAGATATCCAGCTGGGCAATTTGGCAACAAAACTTCCTTTTAAGGTGTCCTGAAGTGAACTGTCTTCATTATAATACTAAAAAAACACACCCACAGGTCAAGAAGACCCTTGCCCAGGTGAAGACCCTTCCCCCGCCCACATAGGCGCAGTGATTGAAGAGAATGACACAGCAGATATTATAACTATATGTAAATTACTAACCAATCATTGTAACTGGGAGTGGGATACCTTGTAACTTTTGTGTATAAATATGACAAGGAAACCAGCATAAGGTGTGCTTGATTTGTGGGAAATCCACCTAGCACCCAGGCCTGAATAAACACAATACCTCTCCTGAGTGTGTGAGATTGGTTAATTGCATGCCAGGCACGAATCTGCTTTTCAGACAATAAAAGGGTTGCCCAAGAGTTTCACATTACCTCAGAACCACTGTATCGCCACACCTCAAAGCAGCCCCAGGTCTGCACCCATGCCCTCCTTCTAGTCAGGGAGGGCAGTGAAAGGCTAGTCAAAGCTAGGTTTACGTCTTTATATTGAGGAACTTCAGAGGACATTGAATAAAACCCTCAACTGAAAAATATTTCTGATTATTCATTAGCAACTTACATTCTTCCTTCATGTGCTCATTTTTTTTAGATATTCTCTGGCAAAGACTCGATATCTCTGATCTGGTTTTGTGTTTGAATTCTGTGAAAGCAGCACTGAAGCCTGCTGCCTGCTCAAGGTGTTGTCCCAAAGTGCCTGGTGTGCAAGACGCCAACATACACACAGAGTAGAGGACCTGTGGAGGCCTGTGGAGGACCCAATGCTGGAGCAGGTGGATGCGCCCAAAGAAGGCTGTGATCTCATGGAGAGCCCGCACTGGAGCAGGCTCCTGGCAGGACCTGTGGCCCCATAGAAAGAGAAGCCCATGCTGGAGCAGGTTTGCTGGCAGGACTTGTGACCCCGTGGAGGACCCACGCTGGAACAGACCGTTCATGAAAGACTGCACCCCATGGAAAGGACCCATGCTGGAGCAGTTTGTGAAGAACTGCAGCCTGTGGGAAGGACTCATGCTGGAGAAGTTCATGGAGAACTGTCTCCCATGGGAGGGACTCCACGGTGGAGCAGGGGAAGAGTGTGAGGTGTCCTCCCCCTGAGGAGGAAGGAGTGGTAGAGACGTATGATGAACTGACCGCAACCCTCATTCCCCATCCTCCTGTGCTGCTCAGGGGGAGGAGGTAGAGAAATTGGGAGTGAAGTTGAGTCCAGGAAGAAGGGACGGGTGGGGGGAAGGTGTTTTAAGATTTGTTTTTATTTTCTCATTACCCTACGCTGACTTTTGATTGGCAATAAATTAAACTAATTTCCCCAAGTCACATCTGTTTTTCCCGTGATAGTAATTGCTGAGTGATCTCCCTACCCTTATCTCGACCCACAAGCCTTTTGTCGTATTTTTTTCTCCCCCTGTCCAGTTGAGGAGGGGGAGTGATAGAGTGGCTTGGTGGGCACCTGGCAGCCAGCCAAGGTCAACCCACCACATCAGAGAACTAAATAATAATGGAAAACAGCATGTCCTCATAACACCTACTCTGGATCAGTATTTTCTCTGTTTTTTTCCAACCTCTTTGTATCATACTGCATTGAATAATAAATTTGATACAGAACCTGGACTCTAACACTGGATAACAGTCAGCACCAAGTATCAATACCAAATATCACCATCTGCTGCCACCACAGCTGTCTAGTGCTTGGCTAAAACTGGCTTAAAAGTGAAGAACAGTTATAACCCTGTAACAATGCTTGAAGGTAGTTTTATCCATTCTGAATCACTTGCAGGCATAAAATTATTATCTTTGCCTGAAGATTTCCAAGTAGCTGACTCCATTATGCTGGATTCACTGTGTGATCTGAAAGCAGCATTCATGAATAACCCTTTCTGTATCCCTGGTTAGGTGTAAGAACCTTCCTGTACTTTCAAATGGGAACTTCAGCTCTTAAGAGACATCAAACACTCCAAACACCAAAGTAACACAAGATGTTAGGCAAATATCAAGCCTATGTGTGCTATAAATTGGCTCAAATCAAGGCCAAGGTCTTGATCATTATCTTTGAGGCATTCTTTTTGCCTAAGTCCAGGATATATAAAGAGCTATGAGCTAAGGATGGGTGGGGGAAATTTCCTCAAAACCTAGGAATATAACCCTGAGTACCTCAATACTCACTGCTCTACACACAAGACTCTTTCTCTGGTCTTATCTCCCTCTTACTTAAACACACAGAAATATCCACAGTTTAAAAAAAAAACCAACAAACTTGCTAAAATAAGATATTCTACAGAAATCATTTCTCCTCAAGCAAAGAATAAAGAAAGCATAACAGAACCTAAGAGTTCAGACACATTTTGAGATTCATTGGGTACCACAAGATGGAACAGACTTTGCCTTATAATAAGCTCTCCTAGAGCCACAGGAGGCAAAGGCCAAGCGCAGACTGTGGGGAAGGTGAGGAGATGGAGAAGAAACAGCTGGACTGGCAGTAGCTGGGGAAGCTGAAGGATGCAGTGGCTTTTGGGAGCAGACAGAGGAGGTGCATCATCCTACTGGTGTAGCCTGTCCTGAAGTGGGTTAAGCTAACCTTCTGACAAGCACCAGTACTCATATAGGAGATAGTAAGGAATTACACTTACACTTTCCATCCTGGATTATATACAATGGCTCCCCATGTACACCCAGCCTTACCTAGCAAGAAAGAGATGTGTCCTTTCAAGAGATTCATGCAGTGTGCTCCATGGGAGATAGAGCTCTGTTCTTAATATCACAAAAGGGGTGCAATTCCCAATTTCATATATGGCTTTAAGAATTAAGAGGGGATTTTTTCTTCCATTTCATATGTAAAAAGGGGTTGGAACAGGGTTAGAATTTCCTATCAACCTTTCTTTTTATCTTGCAGTCTTTTTAACCATGTTCCTTACCATTGTTATTTCCACTAGTCTTAATTATTTTCATCATGCTCATTATCCTATTCATTAAACTTGAAGTAGAGGTAATTCTCTGTGAGCTCTGAGTTACAGTGCCATTAAGACTAAATAGCTATTATTATTATTAATCTAAATGAGCCTTAAAAACCAGCCAAACAGGTTAAAACCACAGCAAATAGAGAAATTAGCAGGAACATTGGAATTAAATGGCCATTTTTGTTAGATTGTCAAATTGAGATGGGAGGGAATAAATCTTCATAAATCCTTAAACAGGAAGTTAAAAGAGGTAGCTATTTAGGTAGTTACAAATTATATGAGCAAATTTTTGCCTGCAGCAGTAAAATGAAATTTCAGCTGGATGTACATTTTAGTGCTGGAATCAAGTTACTGTTTATGTCTAGATCACAATCTCAAGGCCAGTGAAGGCTTCCTCCCCACAGAAATTATAGACTTCAACAGGGCAATCTTTGAGGGAAATGTCTAGCAGCTTGCTCTCCCAGATGTATGTGTATATGTATAGAGAGGTATATATATAGAGAGGTATATATATAGCTGACAGTTTAATTTCTCTGGAACCTTTCAAAAAATGGGACACAAAGAGTCTGAGATTTAGGCTATAGAAATTTAAGATATTAACCTTGGTCCCCAGTAAGGATTTTATAGGAATTCATAGGCACAGGGCAGCATCAAGCCAGTTAGCTTTATCAGGCTTCCTAAGACAATTTGCAGTCCCAAACCCTTCACCCCACCCTTTGGCCCTCAGCTGGCCTCTCCACAGCATCTCTGCTGGAGCCTCCAGTCAGTGTGAAGTATGCCTTGGATTCGGATCCAGGCAGTTCGGTATATGCTGCCAAACCAGAAGTTTCCTTAAAATAGTACCCGTGATTACGATAAATATAAGAGCAATAAAAAAGAACATGTGAGGCCATCTCTGAACCCTCCTCTCTTGAATAGGCAATCAGAGCATACCTTTGGTATTACCAACATCTGGTAGAGCTTCTAAAAAGCCATAAAGAGTCAAAAAGACCTCTGAAAGCGAACAGAGCTACAGCAGCAAGAATGTATCAGAACAAGTTTGGGTCCTTGCAATCTGGCACTGCCCACCTGGGCCCTCCACCTACCTAGCACAAGGCAATTGGGAATGGACAATTGCTCCCATTCCCTGCTCCCAAGCTTCCCAGGAGGGTTTAAAAGATATGTTCTCATCCTCAGGGTTTTATTGTTTCTCTTACGTGGAAGAGATCTGGAAAACTAGCTGTATAATCATCAGAAGGCATTACATGGGGAGGTGTACAAAACATCTTCATATCCAACCTCACATTTCATTCTTTTGTTCACTTCCTAACCCATCTGAAAAACATGTCCCAGAAAAAAAGTTAATGCCCAGGAAGGAAGATGACAAAGGAGACAGAGGAGTTTTCAGTGATGCCTTGGTGGAGCTGTATAGAATCATAGAATGGCTTGGGTTGGAAAGAACCTTCAAAGATCATCTAGTCCAATTCCCCTGCCATGGACAGTGACATTTTTCACTAGATCAGGTTGCTCATAGCCCCATCCAACCTGACCTTGAACACTTCCAGGGATGGGGCATCCACAACTTCTCTGGGCAACCTGTTCCAGTGTCTCACCACTCTCATTGTAAAAAAATTCTTCCTTATATCCAATCTAAATCTACCCTCTTTCAATTTAAAAACATTATCCCTTGTCCTGTCACTGCAGGCCCTGGTAAAAAGTCTCTCTCCATCTTTCTTATAAGCCCCCTGTGCTGGCTAAAGAGCCACTCCAGTTTTGCCTCTGCCTATATAGCCCTTAGATTGTATTGAGGAAATTATTATTCCCCTTTTAGCTACACCTCATCTCCTGCATAGATATGACTACTTATGTCCTGTCCCACTCATGCACCATCCCAAAAGCCATTCCAAGCTGTGATTCATATCCTTTCCCAGGGGTTGCTTTAAAAATTCCTGGTAACGCTTGCCATGGGAAACTTTTCTGTCTTCAGGCCATGAAAAAAGTTCCGCTACCCTGTGTTTTTTTAAATGGTATCCCTGCCTGACTTTCAGAAACAATAGCAATTGTGGAAGAGGTTTTAAGGCTGAATGTCAGTCACTTCATTAGTGCTGGTTCATAGGAAAAATAGTTTGGCAAAAATAAGCACCAAGTGGAAAACAGATGCTATAATTGATTGGTCAGTTCCTCAACCATCTATGGTTCCATTAAAAGGTGCACACAGCCATTATGTTCAGCCACCTGCTTTGTAATGCTGGATTTCTATATCAGTCCCACGTAGCCAACTGTACCAGGATTTTCTATCACTTGACAAATCAGAGAGCAAATTTATCATTTTCAAGGCAAAACAGACAGTATACTGAATTAGTCATATGGCAAATCCACTGGTGACTGAGACCTCTTTCTCCAGCTTGTTGAAAAGTTACAAGTTGTGAAGCTTCAACAAGCTTTCCTCATTTTAAATTAACCCCTCTCCACACACACATTTCAACATGACACTATGATTTTCAGGGGGATTTCTGAGAAGGTCTAGAATTGCATTACTGTATGCGGATTATTTCAGAAAAGTGAAATCAGTCCTGCTAGTGTCCCTCTTCGACTCTTGCTCCATTCAGTCAAGTTTTGCATACAGAGGGAAGTGATTCAGAAAATAATTTTCTGTGTTAACTGGTGCTGGAAAAGCATCAATGAAATTACTACCACATCAATCAATGCTCACTTACAACCTCCCCAAAGCAGATGCAGGCAGAGGCAAAGCACTCTGCTCTGGAGGAGTTCCTGGTATAGGACTTCACAGGAGGGCTATAGTATTGATCCCACAGTCTGAAACCATCTACTCTGGCCAGCTTTAATTTTATCCTCTTTATCTTTTGAAGAAGAGGAGGAAATACCCAGCTTGCCTGTCAGTAAGCCAGAGAGAGGTGCCTGCTTACCCATGCAGGAAGGATTCTTTCATGAAGCCAAGTAGCACATGTCTTCTTAGAAACACTGTTTTATTTATGTCCTTCTGCACAAATTAAATAAAATGCTATGCAAATACTTCCTACACTACCATATACATAACCAAAATATAACTTACTATTTGAAGATAGTAATATATCAGAACATACAGTTCTGTATACTTATATCATTTTCTAGTTTCACAGATGAGCAACAAACTTCAGAAATGTTATTTTTGGTTGAAAGAGAAGCAGACAGACAATTTCATATTGATCTGTAGAAGACAACAAGACTTTCAGGACTTTTTCAAGAATTATCAAAGAGTTACATTTGCCGTATGCCCATAGTTAAGAGTTTAGGGGCAGAACTGCAGTTGCCACTGGCTGCCCAGTAACCAGGGTGACCATGCTGTTTATGTCAGCAGAAGATCTTATGTTTCTTTATGGCCAGATACAAGGAAGGAATGGATGCAGGCCCTAGCAGATCTTTGCAGTCATCCAGTCCTAAGAAATGACTGAAGGGGAAATTCAAATTGTAACTGCTCAGCAGTGGTAATTTGTGACCAAGGAATGATCTGGCACGGAGGGCAAGAAGGCCCAACTGCAAGAAGGGGTTAAACTGGCTGGAAGCAGGAATTCCAGAGACAGAATGACTCCCTGCAAGGGAGTGAAGTTTCTCTTGGTGATGAGATAAGAAACAGCCTCAGCATTGTCTTATAGACCATCCTGAAATGCCAGCACTCAGGGGCCACCTTTGGGCAGCAGAGCTCAGCCAAGGGATGGACCCAGGGCTGGGTTGAGGTGCCCCATGCAACCACTCTCAGGATTGGTGCTGGTGCAAGTGTATATAAGGAATCTGCTTGTGACTCATCTTTGCAGACTCCTTGTAGAACTACTTATTGCAGTAGGACTCTGCCCAATGCATTGTTCTTTTTTTTTTTTTTTATATTTAAGCGTAAACGCGTGTTTAATTCACTTTGAGGGGTATAATAAAAATTCCCCAACATGACACATCAGTCAGCAGCTAGAGCAGGTGAGGTAATAAAATCTACAGTAATGCCATACTTGCAAACACGTGGTGCCCAGACTGGGGACAACATGAGAGAAGGACTTAGTTCACACAGGTCTTATCTATATCTTTGCTTCTCAAGCTATACTTGGCTGGGGTCTTAAGGAATTAGTTTATGCCATTGTAGATTGCATGGAGTTGTCTTTTGTCTCCCAGCTCAGTTCTTGGAATTCTTTCATTAGCCTTGCTTGTTATCTACCATCTGTCTCTTCTCCTTTTTCTTCCTGATCTGACTGATGTGTTTATTGCTAGAAAAATTCTTCATTCCATGATGGGAACTTGCACAATTGTCCATGTTATTTACTTAGTGAATTCCAGTAGCCCAAAATAAAAGGATCAGACTGATATTGGCTAAGCTTCTGTAAGACTGGAATAACTCCACTGATTTGAGAAGAATTTGCCTGGATTTACATTGGTATGAGTAAGATAAAAATCTGGCCCAAAGTTTCTATTTCTTCCCTCTGAACTTCACCAATCACACAACACTGGCTGCTAATAATTTGACTAAAACCGGAAACAGGCTTTTTCATGATCTGACTCTCCATGGTCTTTTCCAACCACAGAACATCAGCTGTCTGTCCCAGGAAGCTTCTGTTGACTGAAGCAATTTAAACCTCCAGCCTAAACTCCAATTAATAACTTAAAGCTTTTACTAAAGTGCCATCAGAACTTTTTAACTTCAAAATCGGCAAACTACTACTTGTTTGGGCTCCAACTCATTTATAAACTAACATAGCTATACACTGGCTGTAAATTATTGCAGTATCCTCCCTGTTGGAAACGGAAGTAATCCTGTGCCTTGCTTAGCCTGAGTAATTAGATTGGTGAAACCTTAGGCTGCAAGCTGTAACCTAGCTACTAGTGAACTCGGGCCGAATTCTTTCTTAGTCCAAGAAGAAGGGCTAGTAGTTCTGCATGACCTTGATATATTGTAACTTAATTAACATAATGAAATTGTATAAGTAATATTAATGAAGATTGTATGCTTAGCAATATGATCTTTATGATCAAAGGAAAGGGAACTATAATTCTTGGAAATGAAGAAAGGGACCATTCTACCTGGAGTCAGCAGGAGACAGATAAGATCCAGGTGCAGATGGGACAAAGGGATTATGAAACTGTGTAAGAATGTAAAGGCACCTGCACCAAAACTCCAACCATCAAAGAGGACAAGTAACCATTGAACAATTTCATTGGACAAAAGACGCTTGTTGCGTGAACAGGTGCATGAATAGCTTATGTAATAGATTGTGAGGCTTTAAAAAGCACAGGAAAATAACCAAGGGGGTCCCTCTTTGGAGGCACCCAGCTTGAGCTGTATTGAACCAACTCTGTGACAGTACCTAGGGTTCAAACTTTTTTTCTACAGTCGGAGGCTAAGACTGGATCCAGCTGCACCTGGACTCCTCTCTGAGAAGGAGATTAGAAAGTAAGGGGGTCCAGTCTGAACCTCATGACTCATCAGGAGGGTCTTCCCGAACTCTTCTTCAACAGATGGCAACCCAGATGGGACCCTAGGATGTGTCTCTGAATCCTCCCAACTCCAAACATCCACATTGCTGGCAGACAGGTGAGTTCATCTGGGAACTTTGGAGTGGGAGGCTGTAGAGAGAAAGAGTTTAAACTCTGACACAGAGATGGGGAAGGAGGTATGGTTCGAGTCTGTACTGAAATAAGAAGGGGTTCAAGTTCCCTGAGTTCGAGTGGGTTCAAGTCCCACATCGGAAGCCCTAGTGGATTCGAGTCCCACATCAGAAGAGCACTCTAGGTATTCTGAGTCTGAGTAGGTTCAAGTTCCACATCAAAAGTCCGAGTGGGTTTGAGTCCCACTTCGGAAGCACGCTAGGATAGGTGTGCATGGCCTAATCAGCGTAAGGCACACAAATTTGGCATACAGATATGGGGAACATACCCAACATAGAAAAGGGGACACCCTTGGCCGACATACTAGAAAATTGAAGGAAAATAGATCTGCACTGCAGATCTATCAAAAAAAAAAACCAAAACAAAACAACGAGCAATACATTGTGTAAGGAAGACTGGTCAGCACTTAGAGGAGTGGGGGTATGGCCCCGTGAAGGATTCTTTGAATGAAAGAAATTGGCTACACTCCAGAAAATTTTAGAAGATAAAAGACCTCAGCAAATGGATTATTGCTATGCATGGGATAATTGGGCATATGACAACCATAAAGACGATGGTCGAAAATGAGTACAAAAACCCCGAGGATGAACTTGCTGCTTGTTGCAGCAATTGTGAGTAATTTAACTGAGGCGCCTGCAGAGCCAGACTCTGCACCACCCTACACTCCTCCCTCTGTATTGTGCAGCCAGTGGGGGTGTGCGTGTGCGGGTGTGTGTGTGTGTGAAATGTTCCTCCTCCACCTCTAGTGTTACACGTATACACCCATCACCCCGGGAACCCCAGAGATTTGGTTATGTGGAGAAATCAAATGCCCAGGTTAAGGGAAGATGCGGGTCGATGTGCATCATTATTTTCTAATATTTGTTCGGAATATAATCCATCCTGGGCCGATGTTAATCTGTTATTGAGAGAGCTGTTCCGTGCAGACAGAAAAATAAGATAATTGAAAAGAATGTGAGATTAACCCTACAGGCAGGGGGAAATCAGAGTGCCTGGCCTCAGGTTGATTCTAACTGGGATTATAATAATCAAACAGATAGAGATAATTTGTGAACAGTGGTTAGAAATCTGATAAATGTGATTAGAGTTTGCGAGGAGATAAGAGTAAATTGAACTAAAGTACAGGAATGTAGACAGAGACACCGGTGCAACCTTATTGCTTTTAAATTATGTACCCAAAGGGTCTCGTACAAAAGATCAAGTTTTGGTACAGGTCATAGTGGGAGAAGCAAAGAGAACACTGATTAAACCATTGTTAGTGACTATTGGAAATAAGAGTGTATGGGCAAGATTTGTATTAGCAAAAGACTCGCCGGTGTGTCTCTTGGGGAGAGATCTGCTGCAGGCTCTGGATGTGGAAATAAGACTAGCACCAGAAGGGACAGATTTAATTATTATGGGGGTGAGCGTAATAAAAAAATAAGGGAAATGTAATCAGAAATTAATTGGAGATACCCCCAGAACTGAAAGAAATTCCAGAAATATTGTGGAATCGTACAAGCACCGATGTAGGGTTATTAAAGTCAGCACAACCTGTGCGGATAAAAACAAAAGGGGGTGTTCCCCCAACGGTAAAACAGTACCCCATCCCAAGTAAAGCACACCAGCTATTATTTGCTTTCACTTGGGAAGGGAAACAATTAACTTGGAAGATATACAACTACCTAGACATCCCGTGTTGGTACAGTACGTAGATGACTTGTTGATAGCAAGTAATTCTAGAGATAACTGCGGAAGGATCATTAAATTTCTATGAGGACAGGCTAAGAGAGTTGGGGTTATTCAGCCTGGAGAAGACAAGGCTCCGGGAAGACCTTATTGTGGCCTTTCAGTACTTAAAGGGGCCCTACACGAAAGATGGGGAAAAACATTTCAGCAGGGCCTATTGCGATAGGACAAGTGATAATGGTTTTAAACTAAAAGAGGGAAGATTCAGACTAGATATAAGGAAGAAATTTTTTACAGTAAGGGTGGTGAGACACTGGAACAGGTTGCCCAGAGGGGTGGTAGATGCCCCATCCCTGGAAACATTCAAGGTCAGGATGGACAGGGCTCTGAGCAACCTAATCAAGTTGAAGATGTCCCTGATCATTGCAGGGGGGTTGGACTAGATGACCTTTAGAGGTTCCTTCCAACCCAAACAATTCTATGATTCTATGATAACTGTTTGGTAGACACTGTGCATCTATGTACAAAATTGGCAGTGCTCCCAGGTAGCCAAGAAGGCCAATGGCATCTTGGTCTGTATCAAGAACAGTGTGGCCAGCACGAGTAGGGAAGTGATCGTGCCCCTGTACTCAGCACTGATGAGGCTGCAGCTTGAGTACTGTGTTCAGTTTTGGGCGCCACAGTATAGGAGGGACATTGAGGTGCTGGAGCGTGTCCAGAGAAGGGCAACAAAGCTGGTGAGGGGTCTGGAGAACATGCCTTATGAGGAGCGGCTGAGGGAACTGGGGTTGTTTAGCCTAGAGAAGAGAAGGCTGAAGGGAGACCTTATCGCTCTCTACAACTACCTGAAAGGAGGTTGTAGTGAGATGGGCGCTGGTCTCTTCTCCCAAGTAACTAGCAATAGGACAAGAGGAAACGGGTTCAAGTTGTGCCAGGGGAGGTTTAGGCTGGACATCAGGAAAAAATTTTTCCCTGAAAGGGTTATCAAACATTGGAACAAGCTGCCCAGGGAGGTGGTTGAATCACCATCCCTAGATGTGTTTAAAAGTCCTGTAGATGTGGTGCTTAGAGACATGGTTTAGTGGCAGACCTGGTAGAGTAGGGTCAATGGTTGGACTGGATGATCTTAAAGGTCTTTTCCAACCTAAACTATTCTATGATTCTGGAGATCATCTAGTCCAACCCCCCTGCCAGAGCAGGGACACCTAGAGCAGATTGCACAGGATGGCGTCCAGGCAGGTTTTGAATGTCTCCAGAGTCGGAGACTCCACCACCTCTCTGAGCAGCCTGTTCCAGTGCTCTGCCACCCTCAAAGTAAAGAAGCACCTCCTCATGTTTAGATGGAACTTCCTATGTTCAAGTTTGTGCCCATTACCTCTTGTCCTATGATGAAGGAGTGCGAGAATCAGGAACTTTGCCAGCAATAATAAGCACCCAGTGAGCAGAACTGATAGCCCTAATGCAAGCAGCAAAACAGGTTAAGAACAAGCGAGTAAATATTTATACCAACTCATGATATGCTTTTGGAGTGTGTCATGCTATAGGAATGTTGTGGAAAGAGAGAGGATTCCCGACTACCGCAGGAAAAGAAGTAGTGAATGGAAAGGAAATAAGGAAACTATTAGAGGCCAAAACAAATATCGGTGGTACACTGCACAGCTCATACCTTGGAAGATAGAGCCGGAGGGTCTTCCCGAACTCTTCTTCAACACTCCCCTCTGAGGGCCACTTACACACTCCAGAGGGATATAAAATGACTTTGATGCAAATAAGAAATAGACATTTTATGATTAGCATTTCTCTTGCTGTTTATTGACAGTAATTCTCTGCAGTGCAGTGATTTCATCTTGTGGATAAAATGCATATGGTTGTTGATTGGCTTCTGCTATTGAGACTTTTGTCCTCTGTTGACTTCGCCTGTCTTAGGACATGTTACACTGGCAGCGGCACCAGGGCTGGGGGGATGCACCACTTTTGGATCATTGTCACACACAACTCCCCCCCCAGGGCAGCAGCAATTTTCTTGTGTTGATGAGGTGATGACCAAATACATCAAGCAATTTTGTTGTCCCAAAACTCGTGGGATCATTTACCCAGTGTGCAAGCTAATAACGCACAGAGTCAAGGTATTAACTATTTATTAGTGGTTCTGCGCAGAATTGGGTGCTAGGTGGTATTTCCTCAAAGCTAGCACACCCAGCATTGAAACAGTCATTCATTTATACATTGTAAATTAGAATAATTAACATATTCGTTGTTTATCAACCTTTTAATGGTGCTCTTAATTCCTTATCTTGAAGCTGATTGGTATAAAATGTCCTCGTCTTCAATTAAAGGTACAGCATCTCTTAAATTTACTGTGCAGGCTCAGTGGGTGAGGGTCTTCAAGTGGAGGTGCGTATCCTAACTTCTAGAGGAATGGTTTTCATATTATAATTAGTCAAGTTCACCTAAAGGGCACATTTCATGTGGTATAACCAAGTTTCTTGGGCAATCAGCCCACTCAAGTTTCTGGTACCTGGTTTTAGGTCTGGTTGTTCCTTCTATCCCATTGTCTTGTCAAGAATCATTTACCCAAATTATTTACAGAGTTACAATCATAGAGTTTTCGATATCACTTTCATGTTACAGATCACTATCCATAGTGGATTCAGTATCACTGCACAATCAAATGCCACTGAAGCCAGTGGGAGCACCATAGGGCTTTAGGTCAGCAGTTTGGGCAGCAGCTCATTCATCCTGCTGCATTATGTAAGGCATCGTGGCTGTGTATTACTGGTGCATTGGGTAATAGTTCCTGTAAGAAAATTATTTTTCTCCCTAGTGATTTATTCAAAGCACTTTGAAACCAGTGGAAAATCAGTGGCACCCTGCAATTTTTACTTTAGCTGACTGGCACAGCCATCTTCAGAGTTTAAAATCAATAAACTTACTGTAGCTGAAATTATCTAGACCCAGATCCATCAACAGGGTAATATCATTTTTAGCTTGCTGCTCAAGGGCACATAACTGACATTTTGTATATATAAAATATTGGCATTCCTCATATGCCAAAGTTTAAACCACAGAAAGAATCTTCTGGCAGATTATAACAGAATCTCCACAGAGGCAGCTGAAACTGTCCATGCCTGTGTTGATGAAGCATTACACATAGGCTGCACTCCACTGTCCAGCAAGCAAACACACAACTTATCCCTGCAGTGCTTCAGAGCAGGAGCTCCCACCAGCATCGAGGCCACTTTCCCACATGCATCAAGGGAAGAGTTGCTCTCTGCAAAACCCAGCAGGAGCTGCACGGGGAGTGCCCCATATAGAATCATAGAATTGTTTTGGTTGGAAGAGACCTTTAAGATCATCAAGTCCAACTGTTAACCTAGCACTGCCAAGTTACCACTAAACCATGTCCCTAAGCACCACATATACAGGCTCTTTAATCATAGAATCATTTAGGTTGGAAAATACCCTTGAGTCCAACTGTAAACCTAACACTACCAAAACCACCACTAAACTATGTCCCTCAGCACTACATCTACAAGTCTTTTAAATACCTCCAGGGATGATGTTTTCCTGCTAGGAGGCCAGCCTCAGCTTTGAGCTGCAAAGTAAAGTGCATCTCGGCCTGTGTGGCCTAGTTTCTGATGTAACCACTCCCCCAGTCGATACCATGCAGGGTCTAAAGAATCTTCAGCCTTTACCTTCCTAATTTTTGTTAACTCATCCACTTTATGATTCCAATTTGTGGCTGGTTTATTGTCATTGGCATGGGCTTTCACCCATCCTATTTGGAATGGTGTTTTTCTGGCTATGTCTAATAACAATTGCTAATCTTCAGTTCTCCAGACTGGGGATCTATTTATTTCCCAATTTAAGGTTTCCCATTGACAAAGCAACTGGGTGGCACCTGTCCAAACAGCATAAGAGTCTACATATATGAGTTTTGCTTCTTTTTGTGCTGCTAAAACAACCGCTCTTAATTCTCCCACTTGGGCACTGCCCTCTCCCTCTTCGACAACTTGTTTACTGGATTTGATTTCTAAAGCCACAGCTTTATATTGTCATTTGCCATTTATTCTCCTTGCTGAAGCGTCAGTAAACCAAACGCCCTCAGATGGTGTATTTTCAGTAAAGGTGGGTGCATCCAAGATCAGGGAAGGTTTGAATGGTTGTTGTAGTGCTAGTGGGTCAGTGTTAATAGGCATTTGTAATTTAGAAACTTTAGTGTATCCTTCAGTTAACTGCATGTCATCTGCTACTCCCACAAGGTAAGCATACCATTTTCTGACGGTGGCTTTTTGTGCAATCCCTTCTGGGGGAGTAGCTCCATTTAGAACCATTTCCAATAAA
>VFFE01008887.1:30821-45469 GCA_008921705.1 Burhinus oedicnemus
TAAATCTTTTCTAGATTGGGGCATCTGTGATCGTTTGATTTTATCCAGAGTGTCTGGTGGAATTGCTGCACTGCCAGCGATCCACCAGGTGCCCAGAAATTTCACCTCCTTGCTTGGTCCCTGACACTTTTCAGGTGGAATTTCAATATTTGTTACATGCAATGCTTGCCAAACTGCTTCTGCTGCTTCCCTCACCTCTTCAGGAGAGGTTCCTCCGATTAGAATATCATCTATATATTGATAAAGTTTCACCCCATTGGGGAGTGAGACTGTTTGCAGAAGTTCAGCAAGCGCAGCATGAGTGATTGTGGGCGAGTGTTTATACCCTTGAGGAAGTCTGTTAAAGGTATATTGAATACCTTCCCATGTAAAAGCAAATTTTTCTTTGTCCTCCTCCTGTAAAGGGACCATGAAAAACATATCTTTCACATCTAGTACTGCCATCCAAGGATGTGAGGCAGCTTGCAAAGTAGCTGTTAAAGTTGCAATATTAGGGACTGCAGCTGTCAGTGGGGCTATGTTGGCATTTAAGCACCGATAATCAAATGTTAAATGCCTTTTCCCATCCAGTTTATGGACTGGCCAAACTGGAGAATTATAAGGGGAGTGGGTTCTGAAAATAATTTGTCATTTTTCTAAATCTGCAATTACTTCTGAAATTCCAGTCTGTGCCTCAGCAGAAATTTGGCACTGCGGGACATCAGTAATCTTTGATTCAGGGAGTACTGGAGCTGAGCGGAGTACACGTACTGTGGCGGTGTATTGTCTTTTATTAGGATTAAGATTGGTATTTGAACCAAAAGACCATAAACTACCATCTGGCAAGTGCCAAGTCCAGCCGTTTAAAGCATCAAAACCTAAGATATTTTCATGGTGATTTTTAACTGCAAAGCGAATAGATGCCATGAGTTTTTCACTCGGAAGCCACAAGTTAACCTTTGCAGTTTGGCACACAGTACCAGTTCCTGTAACTCCAGTAATTTAAACTTAAAATTACCAAAACATCTCTCCTAGTTGTCTGCATCAAAACTGCTGTAATCCAAATTGTCAGATAGGGAAACTTTGGAGACTCTCAAGTCTCTACTTCCCCAACTGGGAAGAGGAGAAAATGAAGTGCTTTGTCCCTTCAGATGTCAAAGATAACCTTCAAGCTGTAAAACAATCAACTCGTGTGTTGTAGAGACCTCAAGCAGACAGATGAAAGGAAAAACAACCAAGGTGCTAATTTCAGCAACTGATCTCCAGGCCAGTGTTCACTTCAAAGGATACTCGTGATCATTTGAGTGTTAACATTTCCAAACAACTAGTATAAAAAGAAATATACTGTCCTGGGTCAAATGACTTTTTAAAGGAGTGTAATTCATTCTGACTGATGTATCAGGGAATATATGTTAGAAATAAAACTCTGTGCAGCATATGAACTGTTACAATTAAAATAATGGAAGCCCACTCTCTAGGGTAAAAATGAATCTGCCTTTACCAATGACAGAAAACAGCAGTGCAGCATTTGGAACCAGAAAACTTATGTTCCTCCACTGCATTTTGAAAGGCACCCCCAGACCACCTTCAAGATGGGATCCCTTGCCTACAAAGGTTTCTCTCCCCAGTGTGCCCATCCCCTTGTGCCTTGGAGTTTTGTTCACAACAATAAGACTGTAGGTGACTTAGGACAGCACTGGGCATGGACAGTTTTACTGCAGATATTTCCAGATTGCTTGCAAGACCTAGGAGGACAGGGAATGGGAGACATTCAGTGTTGCAACTGGAAACATTTACAGTGTAAAACTTCATGTACATTGGACAACATAGCACGATCTCTTGCCTCCTCTCTAACTGTAGAATTAGGATACCATGTGCTGTAACTAAAAGGGAAACACGACCATGTCTCCTGTCAAACAGAGTCTGCATGTCCTGATCAATGCTGTAGCTTTAAACATAGCAATTAGGTGTGAATTAGCCACTCATATTCTGCCTATCCATATAGTTTATTTTGCTCTTTATGGATATGTGCACCTGGCAGAACAGAGAAAGGAGCCTGGGAACACAGCAAGAACATTATCCACTGATAGGCTGTCCTGGTTTGAGGTAAAACAGGACCAATTTTGTTCAGTAACTTTACTTTTTAGCTAGGCCTCTTCTAACTGCTGAAATTAACAGCCTGTTGTGCAGGAAACTGTTCGCTCTCGGTGATAAGACCCATGTTTATAGCTGATGCCAAGGAATGGGATGCAGAGAGGCTCTTGCTTATACTTATTGCTATAACAACCAAGGACAGCCAACTTTGTTACTTGCCCTGTTGGAGGGTTGGAAGCGGAAAAGCGTAGAGGGGTCACACATGCGGGGAGGAGCAGACAAGACAGGTGACCCAAAACTGACCAACAAGGGTATTCCATCCCATCTGCCTCATGCTCAGTATAAAAGCTGAGGGATCAAAGGGTCAGCTCTCTTTCTTCAATGGCCAGCGTCCTGGGAGGACTCGGTCTCTGCATCTGCCTTTGATCCTGATCCTGATCCTGACTCCAGATCCGGAATCCAGTTCCCGTCCGTCACTGAGTCCAGTCTGGGACTTCCCCAGCACCTGCTGGTGACGTGATTGTCATCCTGGGAGCTTGATACGGCTTTGTATATTTCATTTCCTTCTACACTCTTAAGTCTCTCTTTTTCTCTCTCTTTTTCTCTCTCTTTCTTGCCTCCTGAGCGGAGCAGGAGAGAGAGAGCATCTGTCGTTCCACCGGATTGGGCCAATCTGGCCCAAACCACGACATAGGTCAACACTTGTCCACCACTTTTACCCAGTCTGCTCCTCTGCAGCTGAGCTTTTCATGCTAGAGAGTCTGTGGAGTCAGACCAGAGAGTGGAGACTGAGCTGGATTCTTGTCAAACCCCACTAATAAGGGCACATTCACATTGGCCTGGGAGGAGGCCACACATCAGACCCAATGACTATTCACCACTCAAACCTCTTGGCTTGAGCCAGGGCATGTTTTCAGGCACCTCAGAAAGTTCTCACTTCCCAGGGAATCAAAAGCCTGCCAGGCCTGTGAAGAGTATCTAAGCTGTTTGTTCAACTACTATGTTAATTGTAAGGTGCTCACGTGCAGTGGCAAACCAGAGACTCTAGCATGAAAAGCTCAGCTGTCCATTGCCAATTCCCAACTAAGACAAAATAACTGCCATGTGAGCACTCAGACCACTTCAGAAGAAAGTGGAACAGTTTCAAATCAACAGACAACTGAAGTGACCCTGTTCTGCTTAGCTGTGAATCAAAGTGCTCACACAAGCCACTGTGTCTCAGCTGAGAAGGGCTAACCGAAAAGCTGGAAGATCCCAGTCATTAGTTTTAGACACCACAGTGTTCCCTGCCTTGCGATGGAGGTGTAGGAATCAAACATTTCCTGTTTCTGGGCATTTTAAATTGACTGCTACTATGGAAAAATGACCTGTGCTCAGGCTACTCCTTGACCTGGGTGGACTCACTCGAAGCTTATTTTATGTGCTAACTCCAGAGCAGCAACACCTGATGATGAGACACATGGTCCCAAGCCATCGGTCAGGCACAAAGATAACCATGCAGAGAAGCCTTAAGCAAACACATAAACAAGTGTGCAGTAGTCAGGACATCATTAAGCTGATAGGAAATACTGCGGACAAATATCACTAATTGGCTTCCTCTGGCACGACATGTAAAACTGCTCTAGTTCATTTGTCCTCTGCCCTGGGCAACACACAGAGTGAAAAGGCTTTTTCTGATTGACAATGCAAATTCTACACAACAGGCCTACCATGTAAAATTACTGCTGTCTTTATCTTTTTAAGATTGGTTAGTTGGAACTTTTTTATCCTGGTAACCCCAAATAAATGTTTTGTAACATGGCAACATTTAGTCTGAGCTTTCCTTTCCATCTTAGCATGCACTTGCTCTGCCCAACCCTCTATACCAGGATTTCTGAATATTCCTTTTAAAGGATGCTCAGGCAGATAGGTCAGCCTTGGACTTCTGGAACAATAAATTTTTTATTTCTTGAAAATGTGTTAAATTGTATCCAGGGTCTGTTATATAAAATACAGGACATTGCTGACTGACGGCTCCAAGCTAACTGGTCATTTCAAGCTGTAATTGGCTCCAGTCCCGGGGAAGGTGGAAGAGACTGTGAAACTAATGATCTGCTGGTTCCATCACAAACATCCACAGTTGAAAGCCCTTTGCAGGCTACCCATAAAAGGCTTTGTGGGCCTCTAGTGGCCAAAAAAATTGCACATTGGGATCTCCTGTTCTGGAAGGAAATGCTGCCTGGTTCCTGTAGCACTGCCTTAGCTGCAATGTCATCTCTGCACAGATCACTCTTCCCTTGCTACTTCCTCCAGATGCAATGCCAATACAAGGTGCCATGCCATGTTTCCTCCTCATAACACAACTCAAGGACCTTGGTTCCCTAATGTAAAAACAGTGATTGCATCTGTATGAGTTTCAGGGAGATGTTGGCAGTTGGATCTCTACTCATTCACTTATGAAGGGCCCTACTTCACATTTTTCCTCTGATATGGCCTGTGCTCCATGAAAGGCTAAGAGAGGAGAGGGGAGTTTCTCTTGCCCATCTTTGAGCTGCACTGCTTAGTTATACACAAGAACTCAGATAATAATGAATGTGTCCTTCAGGCTATGTTCAGTCCTGCTGCTTTGTACACAGTAACAACTGTCCCTCATACATATACACAAGACATTTGGAGCACTGTCTGCACACTGGGGGAGGAGAGCTATTGCTGGCAGAATGCTGGAGTCACCCAAGCAGACCACAGCTCGCTGCCTCCTTCCGATACAACCTCTTGTTCTGCAATGGTCAGCAAAAGCAAGCACCTTTCCTTTCTTTCCTAGATCACAGGGCTGGGATCAATGCACAAAGAAGCTGAATTAAGGCCATGTCAATTGCATAATGTAAAATACAGACACAAAGCTGGGAGCAGACAATGCATATACCCTCTTCTTACTGAATGCCTCCTTTTCTCTGTCTGGCCATGCCCTTGCCGTTTTAACAGCACAGAATTAAACCTGGCTATATTAAAAATGTTCAGTTGAAAGCTGCAAATGCCCATATCTGAACTCAAGGTCTTTGTCCTTCTCTTCTCCACTCTCATCTTCTGTCTCTTCTCTTCTCCCTTCCCCCCTCCCCTCCCAGTCAGCATTTTTGCAGTTTATATCATACTCAACTCTGGCATTTCAGCAATGCACTTGGAAGTTGCTCCTAGAGGCTAAACTTTATTTTCCCATATGAGTTGTTTTGTTCCACTCTTGAACAGCCATTTCTTGGAAGGGCAAGTACTCACAGAACTATAGCACATGGCAATCATACTACATGTCCAGATGGTATGTAAATATTAATATTCACACAGCACTGAAGATTACAAGATGATTAGGGGCTATATAACCATGTAACTCAGTTTATAATGAGTATGACAGTTATACGATCAAATCTTGTTATTCTTCCAGGCCTGACTCTTTGGAATCTCTTTTTTTCCTTTGTTTAAGAGGAATTAATCATTTGGAGACTGATCCAAAAAGTTCTGGAAGTCTTCCATTGACTGCAGCAGATTTTGGTGCAGGTCTCCGATTAAGTAAATTCCCTCGAGTCCTTGTGTCACGGAGGCTCACATAATCAAATTTAGACAGGTGATAAACTCAAACTTTATTCAAACCAAAATTGTTTAGCAGAGAACTAACTGGAAATGAGGTGTATTAAAATTGTTTAACACTCCGACAACATTAGTAAACCACAGGTTCAGAATGTACAAGGAAATTAATACTGCACGACTTAAGAATTCTTAAGCTTTAGAAATGATGATTCAAAATGTGCACAGTCACTCACCTATAACATGAGAGCTCTCAACCTGTTCAGAAGATGAACCGTGGAATCGTGTCCCAGCCCATGGGAAGAGTCCTGGACCGCAGACCCGCTGCTGTGAGAAGGACCATCTCACGGGGCTCGATTTATACCCTGTTCGAATCTGATCTGTGGTCAAATATAGTCATGTAGCCCCCCCACTGGCTGAAGACCCCAATGTCCTCACCTTTTGACCAAAATGCGTATATGCTGATCACCATCATGTGGGCATAACAAGAGCTGCTGTGGGAAGTTTCCATGGGCTTTTGCCAGGTCTTTGTTAGGCCTTTATCAGATCTTTGTCAGGGCTTTGTTGGGGTGGGTGCATCTGCCACACCTTGACAGCTCAGATCTCAAGCACATTACAGGCCTCCAGCTACCCCATCCCTCAGCAGCAGCCCCTCTTGGGACTTGTTCCTCATGAACATCATCTAAGTGAATTATCAGAAATCTGCCACATGAGATTCACCCTTTGGAAGAGATGAGAGGGTCAGGCAAAGACTTTCATTTGGACAGAGGACATGCATGTCCTCAAGCATGCTAGGTCATGTACTGACAGAGTGTCATTAGGCTACTGTGTCTAAGGGTCCACTACCTGGCTCTGCTCCCACCCGGAAACACCAGGACAGCTCCTGCAAGTCAGTGAGTCTCACATGGACCCCAGAAGAGCAGAGGGGCCGTGGGGCTGTGCCACAGACAACTCCCTACAAAAGGAGCATGGAGTGGGGGAGCTGTAAGAGTGAAATGTGTGCACACAGGTGATATAGGATGTATTTTAGAAAATGAATGACAAATGTAGTTTAGGGATAAACTAGTCCATAAAGTTAAACTATAGCAGACTATGCTGTGTACTTAGCCAAAAGATAACATGAACTTAAAATGTTGCTGAGCTATGAAAACAGAGACTGAGGCCCAAGGATGGGAGGAACTGAGAACATGAATCTACAAGATAAAGGATGGTTTATCACCCGAATGACTAAACCGAGGTCAAAGACTATGTGATATATGACAGATAGGGGAGCTAACAAGCAAGATAACCAGAAGAAACCAGCATTGTGGTTTGACAATGCTACAATTTGGGAAAGGTGAAGAGTTGACAACGAGGAAGACTGCCAGCCTTCATCCAGAAGACCCCCGAAGAAGACCACCAGATAAGACTGCGCCTGCGCAAGGAGGAGTGAACTTTATAGTTAGTTCTTGAATGATATCACCTATTCTTGGGAAAGATTTACCTGTTCATGAATATGTATGAGATACTGACATTTAAGATGTAACCTAAAGAAGCTTGGGTGTGCACGATAGGTGGAGCGATCCCCCGTGCACCCAGCGCTGTAATAAAGAATGCCTGCTTTCTAAAACTTAAGTCTTAGAGAGTGTATTTTAACCGGCTTTTTGGTATCACAGGCTTTGGCAGGCATGCCACCAGGAAAGACTACTTTCAGCTCCCCTCTCTCCTTCCCAGTAACCATGCTTGATCTGACTGTTTTTTCTGGTGGTAACATCTATTTCTCTTTCTGGCTTGCACACAGTTACAGAGCTAGTCAAACCGCTTAGCCATATGAATACAGCCCTTGGTGGATGTGGACCCTATTGTTCTATGATGTGAGCTGTTTACAGGCACTCTGCTTTTTACAGATTTATTCCTTTGACTGTTTTGCTGCTAGCTGTGTGTTGGAAGCACAAAACAGTAGCAAAGCTATAAGCACCTGGTGTCCAGAGCAGACACGGAAACTGGGTGAAGATCCAGTGGTTTGTGTTGCCATGGCACTGAGGAGGAACGAGAAGCAGGGTGGAGGCCGCACGGTCCTGTTCTGCTTTCCATAAGAAATGCTTTGTGCAACGGCTAACGGCACAACCACAAGGAACGATGGCTTGACCACGGTCCCACCCACTCTCTTTGTACAATAGAAATATAAATATTACCCTGATTGCGTACCTAATTGAGAGACAAGAATTCGATGCCAAATCGTAAGGACTGATCGACAGGTTTGTCCTCGCCCCCCCCTCCTCCCCCCCCAAAGGGACGCCTTTTGGTAAGATTTGCGACCTCGGCCACGCCAAGTGCTTACCCGGAAAAATCAAGCTTGTGATTGCAATCGTATCTTTCCATTGTATCTCTCATTAAATGCAACACTGTGGACAGGTAGCAAACATTGCGAGGAAGAGATGCCAGTGGACAGATTTCTTCTCAGCTGTTGCAAGACCCCTTCACAGAACCAAACTGTCAACAGACTACCTCCCTTGCTGAAAAATGAATATATTTTAAACCAGAAGAAAACTGACTAGTGAATAGAAAACAACAAAGAATTGATACTGGCCTTTTTTGTTCTTAACAAACTGTGGAAAGTCAGTCCTTAGTTAATTACATTCATAAAGAGGCATTTCAGAGAAGTTCACTGATAGATAACAAACAATGGTGTCATGGTTTGGCCTCAGCCGGCAACAAAGAACCATGCAGCCGCTCGCTCAACCCCCCACGGCGGTGGGTGAGAATCGGAAGAAAAAGGCAAAACTCGTGGATTGAGATAAAGGCAGTTTAACACAACAGCAAAGGAAAGAGGAAAACAACACCAATAACACTGACGGAGGAATGTATGCACACCGTTACTGTACCAGCGCTCACTGACCAGACCCTGGGCAGCCCCAGCCCACTCCCAAGTCGGGACTTCCTCCCCCTCCCCCGGCCAGCTCCCCCCTATGGACTGGGCACGGCGTCACATGGTATGGAATACCTGTGTCCCGTGCCAGAAAATTAACCCTATCCCTGCCGGAACCAGGACAAATGGCATCACTCTGCTCGAACAATGAGACCTAAAAAACGTTTTATTACATTCTCCCTAAACACAAAGAACCCACTTAGAATACCATTTTATTATATTTTCTGCACGCATATTCAGTAAAACCCAGAAATGTTACAGTGAGATGTTTATGAGTCTTCTGAAGTTAAAGTGTTTCTAAAGTAAATACATGGGGTTTAGGTGTTTATTATTACAGTATGTTCTGAAGCTGTTTCCACCCCATATTGTTTTATGCTATGTTGCTGGAAGACTGGATCAAAACAGATCTAATTTAAAGCCAATATTTCACTATCAGGTTATTCCATGGTACACACAAGAAAGCAATCCATAAGGTAATATCTGAATAGTCCACATTTTGCAACAATTCAGTCAGTTATCTATTGTTTCCTCCTCTACCCATATACACTCTGTGCCCTGTGGGCTGTGGTTTCACAATACAACAGCCCACAATGCCCCAGCAGCTTATTCCCCACACTCTGCTGCTCTTCCCTGCTCATTTGTGTACCCACCAGAAAAAGCTGGCTCATGTTTTGGGCAAAATTTCTTCAGCAAATAATGTTTGAGCAGCAAATAGTTTGTAAAGTAATTGGAATTACATTTGGAAATACATAATTTAAAAGCTCACATTGTAGTGCTAGAATATGGATTGTGAAGGGTTTCTCTTACCCACTTAGGCAACTTTGTATCTATCCATTCCAGGATGAATTCGAAAACATTACCATTGACTGCAATTTAATATGCATGTTTGCAGTTTTAAAAAGGCAAGCCAATGTATGATTCATTCACATGAGTTTTCACAAATAGCAGTCTCCCATTGATCCCTGAAACTAAATACACAAAGCAGGCTGAACTGAATTTCAGCTTTGATGTTGAATGAACTTAAACAAAATGGCTTACCGTTATTAATTTGTACTACTATATTTTTATTTGCATGTAAATGGTTGTGATTCAGTTTCATAATTACTGACTGTTCAAAACTAAGGAAAGAAGTGATCCAAAGGAGGGATCCTCCATGCTCCCACCAATGCCTTTTGCCTGTGCCATGCAATCAGTGAGGGACAGGAGGTGGCCATGGACGGCAAGCTCTCTGCTGTGCTCTCAGCAATGTGTGGAGCTGCAGAAAGGGTAGTAACCAAACCTTTGGAGAAGCACAAGTTGGACTTCATGTTTGTAAATTCAACACTATAGTGAATTTCCTCTGGAGTGTCTGTAATTGCATGTTCCTCTGAACAGCAGAATGTCTACATTTAAAGAAAGATCTCTAGTCTTAGTCTAAAAATTAGGCTCCATTCATGGAAGTGGTTGCTCTGGATTCTCCCAAAAATTGTGCTGTCATAGGTACCTAATGGATCACAGTGTGTTATCAGGTCATTTCTACTCTATAAATGAGTGACTGAAGTTGATCAATGCCATCAGCTGTAGAACAAACTCTTACTTCAGCTAAGAGAATTTTATGTTCATAGCTCACTGTAGAGGACAAGAGGGTTACAGCCTTGCATTTGGAAAATGAGTCATATCTTTCCACCATGTAAGGGCAGTCCCAGCTCCTCAGTGAGGCATCAGGACATGTAGCAAAGAATATGGGAATGAGATCTGGGCAAAGAGGTATCAACGTACATTTTCACTAACTACCTACTCAAAAACTGGAAAAACTACAGTACGTCCCAGAATATACATTAAAGCAATGAACCTTCCAAGCTGTTTCTTTATCTTGATTTCTTACATTTTTTCATATGTATTGGGTGCATTCAACTAACAGGAAAACTATTCAATTTCACCATGGATCAGGACAGTGGATCAGTAAATGTCATAAATACTCTTTTTGATGATTTTCATAATATTCACAGCAGTTTTCTGATGCTGCCAGACAGAATGATCCAATGCCTTACTCCAAGGAGGTTGCAGTGAGTATTGCCAGCATGCCTGCATGAGCATTCTCCAAGAGCATGAAGTGCTCTGTCCCTCTGTGTGCAAGATTGTCACAGAATCCCTTGGTGACACCCAAGTACAATAGGAAAGCTTTCTAATTATATCAGCTCTCAACCCCATACAACACCTTTTCTATAGCATTGTCTCTGTGTCTTACTCAGCCTTGTACTTTCAGATGTCCATACATAAGTTAATTGAAAATTAATTATCTTCAAATGGAGCCTATCATTCTTGAAAGACCTCGTTTGACAGACAAAAGATTGATTTCTAATCTGAGTAAAAGTGAATGTTAGAGCATCTTTTGAGGGTTAAATTTGGCATGGCTAAGTGTCTCACAAGCTTTGTTTCTCCCATGTGGTTGATTATGCCTGTGCCAAGTCTCAGTCATGAGCTAGACATCATCATCACCAATCCTGTTTACAGGTTTTGAGCAAGTACATTTATTACTATACAAGTTGGCAGGAAATGCACGGTGGGTGGAAACTGTGAGCCACAGCAACATACATGTTGCCAGCTCTGCCACCAAAAGAAAGCACTAAGGCCACAGCTCCCGTCTGAGCAGTGTCAAACCCATGAAGGACATAGCATAAAGCTGGCTCTGCCTGAGGGTGAGGGGAAGAGTGATAGTGAAAGGAAGTCTTCAAGAGAGAATTGCTACAGAGCTGATCCATTCACACGACTGGCCCTGAAGAGCTCTCCCTGAGCTGCAGATACAAAAGGCAGCAAAAGCCCTGACAAGGGTTTTGAGGCAATGACAAGTCAGCCAAAACCCAGAAGATCCTATTAGATATGAGCTTACTGTGATTAGATTAAGTGTGCTCTTTCTTTCATTTCTTCGCCTACCTCTTTTATAAACATTTGTAACTGTGTTGCCTACACTGGATGCTGTAAAAACTTCTGGCACTCTTCACAAAACTCTCCTTTAATTTAAACCAGGCTAAGGTAGCTGGGTTAGATCAAAGTGATTTTCATCAAGACTATGATGAATTAAAAAAACCTGAGCATTAGGAAACCATATCAAGTATCCAGCTCCCCAACATGATACTCCAAGAGAGCCAAAGGGTAAAGGACCTGTCCTTACACAAGCTACATGAGCTAATTCAAGACTTGGCACTATGGGGAAGGAGAAGCAATCATGTGAGCATAGCCTTCTCTGGCGCACAGCAAGGTGGTACGAAGCAGTCTTGAGCACCAGGAGCCTCTAGGCAATACAGGAGATTTTTCTAAGGGAAAAGCATTTTTATTTTCCATGCTTGCACATGGCAGATGGCATTAGACAGCTTGGCAGACGTGCCAAGCTTTCTAACACTTTCAAAAGTCACACACACTTCTTTACTTGCAAAACCAACCCTGGAAAACCTAAGTGCAGCTGGAGAAAACCTGGGAAAGTTTTGAGTGTGCAAAGCCTGTAGTTTTACAGCCCAGCCAAAAATCAAGCCACTGTTGTGTCAGAGCAGCATGATACCTGTTTCAGTCCCATGTTTTTTCTGTTAAGTTTTTCAAATAGGGATTTCAAGTTCAAAAAAATAGCTGTTTAAACAGTTGTGTTTAATCTGTATGTTGGATTCATGCAGTCAGTTATTATCCTAGGGGACTTTTAGTATCAAAGGCAGCAAAATCCTTTGACCACAGAGTTAGGTTTTGGTGTGTGTTTAAGCCAGCATGCTCCATCTACAGTTGGATTCCCAAGAAACTATCACAACGCAAAGTTTGTCATTACTTATAACCTTCATTTCGCCTTAAGAACCAATTGAGAATGAGGCTTTGTGCTAGGTGCTGCACCAAAAGAACAGCAGACTGGCCCCACAGAAGGAGTTTATGATCCAAACAGATACCTAGTGGTGGGAAACACACAAGCCCTTGGACAGCACAACATAAACAAAACAGTAGTTTCTTGGCATTGGAGAGGGGGATTGGCCAGAAGGTTTAGCCGATGAAAGGGAGAAAGCTGCTGTAAAAAGAGGTAGGCAAAAGGATAAGAGTGGAGTGACACTGGGCTGAAGAAGCTGAACAAAAGGGAATGGGAGAGTGGATGCAAGTAGGGGATCAGCATGGGGAAGCTGAAGTCCAGGCAAAACTCTGGACAGTCCTCTGAATGCCAGGAGTCCTGGGCTGGGGCTGGCTGCAGTCTCTGGCCAGCTCCTCTGCAGGTTTCCCCGAGGGCCACGCAGGGGAGCAGGGAAGATGAGGCATCTGGGCAGGATCCTCCCCTGCACACTTCTGCGTTCAAAAGGTTGCTGGCAATCTCCATCTCTATCGTTCCCCTCTGTGCAGCAGGCCTGGTTTTGGCTGCCTTTGTAGCTGCAGCTGTTCCTATCAGCTGGAATCAACTATCTTGGCCCTGTTCCAGCTCAAAAGCAATTACATTCTTGCAAGTGGATATTGCAACTTCCTGTCCTAAACAATCGCATACTGTTCCTCCACACTATTAACCAGCTGCTGCCTTCTACACAGAGATGGCTGCAGGCACAGAATGGGGCCCTGGAAGAAAGGTGTATCAAGTTAAGATCATTCCTGTGTAGATTCGCCTGCAGTTTAGGAAGGTGAGGGAGTGCTTCCCGCCAGCCCTGTGTGCCTGCAGATAGCGTTCAGTGCTCCAGCACCGTAAGGGTGATGAAGAATAGCATCATCTGGGCTAAGCACTGCAGCAGAAGAGTGCTTTTTCTTGGCCCAAATCTTCCAGGGGAAATCTTCCTCTACGCCTAAACTTCATAAAATAAAGCATCTCCAAGAGCTGATGCAAGAACCCCCTTGCCTTTGCCAAGAATTTAAAACCAGAGCCTGGCCCATAACATCTGGAAAAGACTTTTGTAAAACAAAAAAGGTGCTGAAGGCCTCCAGATGATTAAGTGGGATTACTGGTCCCAAACATATGTAGTTTCCTGCAGTTACTCTTCTAAAAATGTTCCACTTAATCCATCATATTTGAAAAGTCATGGCAGACTGGTGAAGTTCCCGCTGACTGGAAAAGGGGAAACATAACCCCCATTTTTAAAAAGGGTAAAAAAGATGACCTGGGGAACTACAAGCCAGTCAGTCTCACCTCTGTGCCCGGCAAGATCATGGAGCAGATCCTCCTGGAAACTCTGCTAAGGCACATGGAAAATAAGGATGTGATTGGTGACAGCCAACATGTCTTCACTAAGGGCAGATCATGCCTGACAAATTTGGTGGCCTTCTATGACGAGGTTACAGCATTGGTAGATAAGGGAAGAGCGACCAACATTATCTACCTGGACTTGTGCAAAGCATTTAACACTGTCCCGCACAACATCCTTGTCTCTAAAATGGAGAGACATGGATTTGATGGATGGACGACTCAGTGGATAAAGAACGGGCTGGATGGCCATGTTCAAAGGGTTGTGGTCAACAGCTTGATGTCCAGGTAGAGACCAGTGATGAGTGGGGTCCCTCAGGGGTCTGTTTTGGGACCAGTATTATTTAACATCTTCATCAGTGACATGGACAGTGGAATTGAGTACACCCTCAGCAAGTTTGCGGATGACACCAAGCTGAGTGGTGTGGTTGATACTCTAGAGGGAAGGGATGCCATCCAGAGGGATCTGGACAGGCTTGAGAGGTGGGTCCATGCAAATCTCATGAAGTTCAAAAAGGCCAAGTGCAAGGTCCTGCACATGGGTCGGGGCAATTCCAAACATGGATACAGGCTGGGCAATAAATGGATTGAGAGCAGCCCTGCAGAAGAGGACTTGGGGGTATTGGTTGATGAAAAACTTCTAATAATGGACCCAATCAAATTCAGCATCAACTCCATGATCATCACTGAAAGTTGATGGTGGTTTGGTTTTTTTTTTCTTTTAATTAGAAAGCTTTGGGTTTTTTTAAGCTTTAAGTACTGGGAAAATTAAAACGAACCAAAGATAATGTCCTTCACTTCCTCCCATTGATGCGCGGATCAAACTCTACAACTCTGATAGAGTTATAAAGCAGGTATGTTTATTCAGCGCTGGGTGCGTGGGGGATCGCTCCTCCAAAGTACACGCACACCAACAGCACATTTTACCAGAAATTTATACAATAAAGA
>VFFE01008887.1:48945-69068 GCA_008921705.1 Burhinus oedicnemus
ACCCAGGGGCGAGCAACAGCGCTCTTTACCTCGCGTAGGACGTCTCCTCACGCCTTACAGGTATCCCCTACCCATTTTAAACAACCTGGTCCGCTGATGGTCCTTGTCTACCCCCGCAGTGATCGGGCAAGGGAGGGAGTTCTTCCGAGAAAGGCTCAGGGCGCGCCAAAGACGTCCCTCTCTCAGCCGGTCCTGCGGTCGAGCAGAGAGGGTCCCATCTGGGGTGCCAAATTGATGCGCGGATCAAACTCTACAACTCTGATAGAGTTATAAAGCAGGTATGTTTATTCAGCGCTGGGTGCGTGGGGGATCGCTCCTCCAAAGTACACGCACACCAACAGCACATTTTACCAGAAATTTATACAATAAAGATATACATATTCATAGGTTTCAACATACATATGCATTAGCATAGGTGGGATTATTACAAATAGTTCCGGTGTGGGTGTGACTATTATAATTCTTTCCGGCTACTCATTATCATAATTCTCCTCCTCTTGCCGCATGCGCACTTCCATCTGGTGGTCGTGGGCTGGGGTCTTTTGGAGGAAGGCTCGTAGTCTTCTTCACCGTACACTTTTCACCTTTGGCCTAGAAAGCTGAGTTGACTGGGCTCCAAACCGCAAGACCGGTTTTAACCAGATGGTCGCTTCTTGCATACAATAATGATGCTGTTAGCAGCTCCCGTTATCTATACGATTTACTTGCAGCAAGGTCAGGTTGTTCACTCCTTTGTCTGACATGCCAGTCCTTGACAAATGCCAGTCCTTGACAGATACCAGTCTTTGGTAAGTGAGTTCCAAAAGAATGTTTGAAACAAACAGGATTGTTAAGCGATTTAGAAATTACAAAGCGGACAGTTAGTTCCCTATATCACCATCACTGGCTTCACACACTCTTACACCACTTCCAACACTTGACAATATCACCCATACTCTGTTTATCAATCTTCTTCCAATCTTCCTCCCAACCTCCTTTCTCACATAAATCATCCTGGTCTCATTTCCATCACTTGAATAATGTTTCCCCCCTTCATCACATGTCCGCCTTTATCTTGTCTTAGATAAAGTTTTCTCAGAGCTTGGAGTGTGACCTACGCTACAATGCAAATAAATGGCAATTTAAATTTGAGGTAACCACCTTAGTAACACACACACAAAAATATTTATTGTGGACACATACTGTGGAACAGGGAATTCCAAAGAGAACTAACTCTCTTAGTTTTGCAAGTCCTGTTAACCAAAGAAATATAATTATCATGTTATCATAAAAATGAAGACAATTGCCATTGTCGTGAAAGGAATTCCTCCTTTTCTTACTGTCACCTGTGTCTTCCCTGTCCCTTCTGCTCCATAGCAATGGTCACAGATTGAAAAGCTTTTGATTTGTTTTTATGCTTGCACATCTATTGCACTAGCTTTATTGGATGCCACATGCATTATTCTATTGGGAATTTAGACTGTCTTTATTAATTGCCCATTAGTAACAACAGATGATGCTGATTAACAGTTTAAAGAAAACAAACAGACAATTCCCATTAGTTTTTTAAAGCTTCCCTTTGAGTGTCATATTTAACTAGTTCCTTGGGGAGTGCTCTTCAAAGTCTGGCCCGTTTTGTTGATAAGAGCCTGCTACAACATACCAAGCATTCAACTGAGCAGAAAAGGAATTAACGGGACTGTGAACCTGCCTAATTTAGGCAGATGCTCCCTTCCTGTCTACTATTGCAGGGCATTTTATTTTCTCGCCACAAAATCTGATGAGCAAAAAAGAAGGTTCAGGACATGACATTTTCCAGGGTTATGCAGCTGTGTTAAATCTATTAAACAGCAGCTAAGATCCATATACCTCACCATAAATCAGCAAATACCATACAATGGGAAAGAGATTTTTATAGCCATTGTTTTTACTTTGAGCTGTGAGTTTACAGCTTTTCAGCTTCGGGGAGTGTCGCGTTAAAAGGAATGCAGTTTCGATATTTGTCTGTCAGAGTCCCAGGACTTTCACTGATTTGTCTATCAGAGTCCCCGCAAAGGACTTGCACTGAGTCAGATTCACAAAAAAATGAAATTGGTTATTTTATTGAGAGTGACAGAACAGATTCGAGATTGCCATTGATAAATTCACTGACTACAATAGCACTACTAATTAAGGCTAATATTGCTAGCAAAAATAGTAATAGTACAACAGCCCGGGGGTAACATTCACCAGAGGGTGAAAGGCGCAGCGCTTACCCAGAAGGCGTCCCTGCCTGGGGCGGAGGAAGAGAATGCAACCCGTCAGCTGGTCCGTCAGGTATTGAGATTCTTCTCTCCCAATTCAACAGTCATTTTCTCTGTCTTTTATCCCCAAAATTACAAGGTTTCCATCCCCTAGGTGACATATAGTATGATTTGGGTGGAGAGACGAGTGCTATAGTCATACGTTTAGCATGATCTCTATAATCTTCATTAGCATATGCAGGGGTGTCAACTTTAATTTCACAGGTAATGAGGCAGAGGTCAGTCTTCGGGCATGACAGCCTTTCAAAGAAACAAAGAACTACACAGGTTCCTGTTATCTTGTCTTCACTGTTGAAAAGCAGGGCTGTCCTGCCTCCACAGGGCTCCCTCCTTATCTGCATCCCATGCTGGCCAGGCGAGTCTCCACTCCCTCGGCCTGCACAAGAGATAGCAAGGCCAGTCTTAATTGTTCTTTGAGCACAGAGACTTTTCCTCATTATCCAAATTCCACAGGGGAGGAGAGGTTTTTCTCCAAAGTCATTAATTTTCTGTCATTTTATGTGCCAAATATAAATGCTGGATGCTCTATTCCTATTCCAAGCCACCATCCTGTACGCTTTCTCTATTGCTGCAGCTGAAAGAACAGAATGCTTTTAATCCACTGCCACTATAGAGTTAAAGTGATGCCGAGTGAATATCACTTGTTGACCTTTCACGTGATCTTTGGTCACATGGAAAATAATGAAGCCCCACCATACACTGCTTTCCCCAGCAAAGCCAGCTCACCACATTTCTTGATAGCTTTGTTCTCAGAGCAGATAAATTCCTTTTTACCATTTTTAACCCTTCTAGGTTTACCTAGAAGATGTGATATGGCCACATGGTTTGCACACATACTGTAACTTTTCTCTCTTCACCTGCCAGACTTAGCATGGGAGAGGCTAATGTCCTCTGTGTGGCTAATGCAGTCCAAGATTAACACATGGCCAGATGGAGACTTAACAGGATAACATCCCTGAATAGATTGGGGAACCTTCCACAGAATCATAGAATAATTCAGGCTGGAAGGGACCTCTGGAAGTCACCTAGTCCATCCCTCTACTCCAAGCAGAGCCAACTTCAAATGTAGATCAGATTTCTCAGGGCGTTCCAATCTCAAAATGGGCTGGTCTCTGACAGTACTAAATAGTGATGCTTCCCAGAACAATAAGCATATATAGTAACTTTCCAGTAAATCAGCTACAAAACAAATATATAGGTTTAATTCCAGCCACTAAACTTTCACTTTCATGACAGGGGATACTTTAAACTTCGCTAAACATGCATCTTCTCTTCATGCCCACAGAAGAGGGGCAACCAGCTCAATTGGATAGTAGTTATAGACACTCAAAGGCTAAAAAATTTGGTGGCTTAAAGTTACAGAATAGTCACACATTACTATCCCATCTGCAACATGCCCAGGTCACCTTCAGTCTGTCCCATCCCTGGGACATCCAACTAACCTTTCCTTTCTGCAGCCAAATAACCATTTGTATCAATGTATAATACAGCATTAACTAAATCAACCCATGACATTTTCTGTTGCAGCTTTTTTGCATATATAAAACCAAAACAAAAGCCTATTAGAAAGAAAATATATTTGACAATGTTTGCAGCATTTGAGGCCTCAGGCACAGATAAGTGCCTTGTTGATACAACTGTGGTTCCCTTGGGGCATCATTCTGGAGGCTGGCAATAGCAGGTCTTCAACAAAACCTAGAAGGCTTCCACAACTATGCAGCATTTCCAGTTGCCTTCTTACAAAACTCTTTCCTGCATCTCTGCCCATATAAGACAATTCAAACAGCTGTCAATCTAAGCAGCTTTGAGATTAAGTGAAAAGCAAACAGGAAAAATGCAGAAAAAAAACATTAATAAGATCATCACAATGGTAGGAAAGAGTGATATATTTAGAAAAGAGGTTCAAAGGAAAATCTTTTTCTCATAAAGTCATACTCTCTGTTTGGGGATTGTTTTGGGTTTTTTTATTGTTATTGTTGGACAGGAGAGGAGGAGATTTTGCATTGTCCAAACAGGAGGGAAAATACAAAATCAAAGTTGGTTTGATTTTCAGGTTTCCAGCACTGCAGTCTATAAAGGCTTGTCCTTTAGTTCCAAACAGCAGATTTCACTGAAAAAAAAATAAAAAACTAAAGAAATGTAGAGATTTCTCTCTCCAGTCTTCATAAAATGCCCAGAAGACAGTTTTGTGTGTGTGAACATAAACCTGGAAGATACTTAAATCAGGATGATGACTTGAAAGAAGAGAAATGCCAGACAAGGTACCACATATTATTAATGGAAAAATTAGGATTTGTTCCCTTTAAATTCTCCTACTAGTATTATTCTTGTTAGTATTGCAGTACAAGGGGTTTTATACAAAGCAGCACACGGTATTCACTGAATCCATGCATAAAACCAAGACCAGAGACACTTGCATCCTAATTCCACTTTTATTATTGTCAATAAAATGGAGTCTTTGAAAACCATAAAGGATCAGTGATGCTAACAAACACATCTTCCAGCTGGTTTAGACATAATGTCTGTATGACTAATGCACAGGTAAAGCAGTTAGAAAAATGAAAACAGTTTAATTATATACGGACTAATGATGGACAATACCATGCTAAGCTCTTACTTATACCAAAAAAGGCATCAAAACACCACTGAACCTCTGGGAGGAGCGAGGCCATCTGCACAGTCTCCTGTAAGCGCGGCAGGAGTCTGTCCATGTCCCTTTTTTCCCCATGAGACCAAGATCATTTAGGGACTCTACACAGCAACAGGGATTGCAGAACAAGGAGGTGGGATCACCTCAAAAGAACTTTTCCATTCCCAGGATACTCTGACCGTACAGTTCTCCCCTTGCATAGCAGTTTTGCACTAGGGCTTTGCTGGGCCAAGGGAGGATATTCCTCCAGAGCGGAAGCTGGCATGCAGGAAGGCGGGGAGGGCAGCTCAGGTGAGGCAGGGGGTGGAAAGGGCAAAGGACAGCACAAAGCTGGGCCATACCAGGCTACACAGGGCAGCCCAAAGTAGTAGTCAAACAAGCATCCAGGAAAATATCAGCAGCTCATCAGTTTGATATCGTTGATCGCACTCCAGTGGTATTGGAAGAAACTCTCCAAGCAGCATGGAGAATTTAGACACAGAGCTCCCATGAACTTCAATAAGAATGATGCATCTGTCTCCTGCGGTAGCTTTGAAGCTCTCGGCCAAAAGTATTCTTAGCCCTACTGTCATGCATGTCCCCAAAGAGACAAAAAAAGAAGGTATGAGCATGTGAGACAGAGCGGACATGGTTGAGGAAGCGAGAGACCAAGCAGAGCCTGATCTGGGAAACCTGCAGAGACGGATCATGTCCCTCAAGCTTTATGTTATCAAGGCTTATTTGGAGGTAAAGGACAGACTTTTTTCTCTTAGCAAAATGAGGGAGCGAGTCTGGCAAGCTTGTCTGCTGACACTGAGCTGCTTTCAGTGGCATTCCCAGCTCATTAAAGTTAACTCAGGTATCTCTACCTGATCCTGTGGACACAGAAAACAGAGGAAGCAGGGCAGAGAAAATGGCATAACAAAGATATAAAGGGGAGAAAGCTTTGCAAGAGCTGTATTTGCTAATATTCCACATCAAGTATGAATTGTTTGTATTTTCCCAGCAAGTGTTTGGATGTGAAAAGGGAAAAACCAGCTCCTAGACAGGTGAAAATAACCCCTTTGCATCAGTACAGCTCAGTATCAATGCATCCCCTTGCTTCCTATTGGTACACACAGGTTTTTACTCTGACCTGGTACACAAGGTTGAATTTCCTTCCTCAACTGCACCTGCCTTCTTTACTTTGTGTGTGGTCTCTTGCCTTGCCACAACACTCATATCATCTCTGGCTTCTAGTTCAGAAGGTCTAGAAAGGGGTGGCTAGAGCACATTAATAATAAGCAGTGTGTCTCAGACTCCCCTGGAGCCTTGAATTACTTATTCAGTGGGATAAAAAAATCTGCATGGAAAAATGTGCTCTGCAAAGACTTGTTGGCACAATTGTATGTGACTGCCTTCCCATCCTTGCATAGCTGAACCAAGCAATCGGAGCTCTCTTCTGAATAGGTGATACACAGGGAGCAGCTCCTGTACTTTGGAACAACCCTCTGTGCCTAGTAAAGGCTTTGCTTGGAGAGGAGACAAGAATTACAGTATTTTAAATGCAGTTTATATAGACCCTAGAAATAAAAAAAAAAGTCTGAAAGTTTGGTAAAAAGTCAAGGTCTTATATGCTGAGTAATTAATTAAGTCAATTTTTTTTTCTTATCTTCATTGTATCTCCAAGGGCAGAATGCCAGTCTATAGCCTGAACTCAACTGAACAAAGATGTTGCTATTGTATATCCTTTATTTGCTGCAACACCCCTTGGAGCTTGACAGTTTGAAACTATATTTTCATGTTGGAGCTGTATTTTCACAAAGCCTGGAAGTTATATAACTCTTGGAATAACAGAGGAGATATTAGATTGCCAACTAGAGCTGATATTCGTTTTCATTATTTGTTCCTATAAATAGGTATGATCTTTTTTTCTGGAACATAGTCTCATGTAGAGCAATACCTTTTCCTCAGATGGCATCAAGAGGCACAAAGCAAGCTTAAAATTCTCCCAACTCTTCCTCCCTTCAAAGCTATGAATAGAATAGACTAGACTATTTCAGTTGGAAGGGACCTACAACAATCATCTAGTCCAACTTCAGGGCTGACCAAACGTTAAAGCATGTTATTAAGGGCATTGTCCAAATGCCTCTTAAACACTGACAGGCATAGGGCATCGACCACCTCTCTAGGAAGCCTGTTCCAGTATCTGACCACCCTCTTGGTAAATAAATGCTTCCTAATGTCAAGTCTGAACGTCCCCTGGCACAGCTTTGAACCATTCCCACGGGTCTTGTCACTGGATACCAGGGAGAAGAGATCAGCACCTCCCTCTCCACTTCCCCTCCCCAGGAAGCTGTAGAGAGCAATGAGGTCGCCCCTCAGCCGCCAAACATTCTCCAAACAAGACAACGCCAGAGTCCTTAGCTGCTCCTCATAGGACATGCCTTCCAGCCCTTTCACCAGCTTTGTTGCCCTCCTCTGGATGCATTCAAAGACCTTAACAGCCTTTTTAAAGTGTGTGGCCCAGAAGTGCATACAATACTCAAGGTGAGGCTGCACCAACTCTAAATACAGAGGGATAATCACCTCTTTTGACCATCTGGTTATGCTGTGTTTGATGCACCCCAGGATGTGGTTTGCCCTCTTGGCTGCCAGGGCACACTGCTGACTCCTATTGAGCCTGCTGTCAACCAGCACCCCCAGATCCCTTTCTGCAGGGCTGCTCTCCAGCCACTCCTCTCCCTAGTTATGCTTGTGTCTGGAGTTACTCTGTCCCAGGTGCAGAATCCAGCATTTGGACTTGTTAAATTTCATCCCATTAATCATTACTATCAGAATTTACACACATTCAAATGGAGACCAAAGATGGTTGAATATAAGGTTTCTGCTGCTGAACTGCAAAAATCAAAATGCCCATTTATGCACGAGTATTTAAGAAAGCAGACATGGAAACTAAATTCTTTCCAGTCAGTTGATTCAAACTGAAATGTGGTTAAATCGTTAATTTCATTAAAATATAGTTAGCATACAAAAATCTACAGGAAATACTCAGCATGGCAGCCAGAAATGCAAAATAGAACAGAACATTTCCAGTGCTACTTGTAAAGGAACTGTGTGGGTGTCAGAGTATTTTCTTTTCAGAAAAAAAAAAAATAAATTTGGTGTATAAAAATCAGAGCTTACCTAACATGCAACGGTCCTGCACTTTCTCACACCAGATCTGCACCTTTCTTTGGAAGTTGCCATTAGAATAGTAGTTCCTAGATGGATCAGCTCCTGTCAATGCACACTTCTGAAGTATCACAATTCATGCTTAGCAATTTCACGGTCTCTAAAATTTAATCAAGTGAACTTTTCTTTGATTGATTTAGGATATTGTAAAATTTATTGCTTGTATCATCCCTGGGAAATACAAAGGCAGCTAGATATATTTACTTTTTGCTGTGTCCTTCAGAAGCAGGCACAACCTGCCGGCTCATGGAAAGGCTGCAAAAGCAGGATTTGCTACCTCATATTTGAGAACTCCTGCACCAAAGCAACTCTCTGCTGTGCCTGTAACATCTCTTGAGATCATTCCACCAAAAAAAAAGAAAAAAATAAAAATACTGATTTAAATTCCTCAGTGTTTTAGGGCACCAGTACTACTGGAGGGGAGAAAGTGGTAGGTAGGTTTTCCATCTCACAGAAACTAGAGTCACCAGCACTGTGGTAATCTTGGGTCAGTCTGTGAAAGGAGAACAATCATTAAAACATTCTCAAAGCTTTCTAATATGTCTTGAAATAGTGTTCTTGCATATGGGAGTGCTAGGAGATTAAGATCCAATATCTCATGATCTACTGTGTCTAGGAACAAGTACTTTAATATTATTGGATTTGGTTATTGTCACTTTTTCTTAAGCTGCCCTATGATGAATGTTATCAATACCATTCAGACCTTCTTTTAAAACCTTCTGTGCTTAAACAGAGATAGATAGTAAAAACATCTCCCAGATCTTCCACATTAACTAGAAGACTGGAGCCATGTCTGTTTGCCCCTGGAATAGCCATTTGGCAAATGACCTGCAAGCCAATTGCAAATCAGCAAAATATTTAACTTTCACCTACAGCCTACTCCCTGCTCTTTCCTTTCCCAAGGATCTATGGTACTTTCCCTGCTGCAAATGTTCAGTTTTGTAGGAATCTCTTACTACATGTCCCAATCTCAGATGTCCCCACAGCTATGAATACTTGATTGCCTTTCTGCTGGCCTTACTACAGTGGGCAAATATCTCCCACAAGTTAATGGGACAGACAGCTGGGGGAAGTAACTTTGTCATTTGCCATGTCTAAATTTGACAGAAATCTTGAAGATCTATACATGCACATAGTTTTCATCACAACTCTCAGCTAGAAGGGTTAGGTTGCATTACCTCTTATTGTGTTGGATCGGACAATGCAGAAGAAATTTGAAAGGGCATCAAGTTACAAGTAGCCAATGTGCATATCATTTGCTACGAATTATCAAATGATCTAATTTCCATATCTATATGTAATCTGCAAAGAGCAATAAACATATTGACAATTTAGACCTCCTGCCACATGGATACAGAGTGTATCAGCTGTGGTTATGGAAAGTGGAGACTGCTCGCCACAGGGAAGCTGTAGCCAGGTTATTGCATGTGGGATGTCCAACTGGCCAAACTCAGAGAACTGCAGTACACTGAAGTGCTGAGAAAGGTGGGCTAACAGAGGAAGAGCTTATATGGCTAAGTCAGTGAACAGGTCGAGGCATCCTGACAGGAAGGAAGAGCCAGAAAGACATAGTATACTGACTGTTTAATGGGGTATGTGAGATTTTTTATGAGCAATCTATGCTTTTAACCTGATTGTTTTCAGGGAGCCCCAAAGCAGTTTCTGAGAACCATTTCTAATGTATGTTTATATCAATCAGATGGAGAGGTGCCCACAGGACCAAATGCACTTCCTTTCTGTTGCTGCCAACATTGCCACCCACTCTAGTCCTTTCAAGACGAGGAGAGAAAAGAGGAGAAAAAGAACAGCAACTTGCAAACCATGTATTGCACAAATTCACAGCTTTACTAAGAGTGCAATTTCAAAGAATAGGGAAGAATACAACTCTGTATCTGCAAGTTCATCACCTAACTACACATCATGCCAAAAACTTGTTCCACCATTAAAGCAGTGGGAATGTTGATTACTGAAAACAATCTGTGTTGAAGCAGTTTTGTGCTGCCCAGTTAGTGAATGTCAGAAGGATGGAAAATCAATTTTTATCATAGCCCTAAAATGAAAGCAAAGCTGTGCAATTAACTTATATGCCTATGATGAAAAGTGCAATTAGATATATTGCTTGCAAACTCTACCATAGTAAATGGGAGCATGTAGAGTCAATGGAAGCATGTGGGTATATTCAAGTGTACACTCTAGCTGGAAAACAGCACAGAAGAGGTAATCAAGTTAGTATTAAATATAGTTACACCAGTTCAGTTAGACCATACAAATAATTTCTAGAACACAAATAACAACTCCCCAAGTGAATGAGATCATTAAAGCCAATATACTTTTTAAATTTATTTGCTGAAAGCATGGGACTGAAAGCTTTACTTAGACATGAAAAATCTAACAAATTGGAAACAGAATGTAATATAGGAAGGAAATAAAAATAAATTCAGAACAGCAGGCATGACTGCCACAGATAAGAAAAAATAAAAGCTAGAAACTAATCACTGACAACTAAAAAATTACGGCACTGCAAAACACAAGTGACCACCCTCAGACTATTTTCACTTAGTAGAATACTCAAAAGCCTCTTCTGAAAACAATTATAATCTTCAGAATTAATCACGCCTATTTGAGTCTGCATTGATTTCATAAGTGTACTCATACACACTCGCTGGTATCTATGATTTTTTTTCTTATATTATTACAGTAGTGTTTGGAAGCTGTGTGTAAGAACAGGCTCCCCTTTTTGCTCCCCTTTTGCTGGATATAACAGTTATGTGGGTACTCTGAGATTTTCACACCCAGGAGCACTTTTGTGCCAGAAAAGTAACTTCCAGAATTCAATGCACAGGAATGAACATACAAATATAAATATTCAAAAGAAAAGAAATGAAAAAGCTAAGCTTCTCAGACTCACTTTTTTCAACTGTACAACATAGCATTCTTTATATCCACTTTTCCTTTTTAACTGTGTTCATTAATACATTTCTGCTTATATTACATATATACCATAATACACACAGGAAGTGCAAAGGTATACAGATTTTTACTATCTGTGTATTTAAATGCATGCAGTTAACACTTCCTTAAATGCAGTCAAAAGTGATTCATAACAATCACTTGACAGGACAGTAACAGAGAAGGTAATTTGCGTGGAAACCATCAGGACTCTGTTTCCAGAATCAGCCAGCTTTACTCCTGCCAGTTGTAGGAGCATCATCATACTAATAAAGAATCAAGGCCATTTTAGATCTCAAATTTCAGAACAATTAAAGCTGAATAAAAATCCTGCCAGTGCTATATCTCCTGTTAACAGTCCTCATTACATCTGTACTGTAAAATGAATGGGGAAAAGATTTATGCTGGTACAATACCACTACAGTGTAACCTCCCCAGAAGATATTAGGTCATTAGCTTTACTAGGCAGAAGCTGTCACAAGAGAGAAATAGGGACTAAAACACTGATATGTCTGCCCCATCTGGTCCTGGTTTTATTGGATATACAAATTACATTTATAGGGCAGACTAGTAGCTGGTGGTAACGTTTAGCAAGGGAAAAACAGGCCTTTTCCTTGGGGAATAATATTTACAACAAGAAACTTAAATAAGCAAACATAATTCAAACAGAAAAATAGTGGATTCCCCTGTCTGGAAAATAGGCTGAGCCCACTGGCTGATCCCAGTACCTTCCTAATGGGGCATTTCTTCTTAGATGCAGAACATGGCCTGATTCAAACAAGGCTGGAAGGGGACCCAGGCACAGCAGATAACACCAGGCTTCTTCCTAAGAAGCTTAGCCAGGGTTGAACACTAAAAAGGTGCCAGAGGTCTAGTAGAAGGGTGGGATATTTCTGTCCCACCTCTCAAGGCTCTCCTCATTACGCAGCAAGTGTGGGAAATGCCGACCATCTGGAGTTGTTCCCTTCCCGCTTCCTGGGGAAAGCCGCACTGCATCTTCCGCAGGCTCCAAAGGCAGCAAAAATCTCCTGATTGAGTTGGCTGTGCCAGAGAAGCCCTTCACAGCCCCTTGGAGGCTGCCAGAATCAGATGGAAGTGGGAAAGCTAGCAGGGAGGAACAGGCAAAGCAAAGCCCTGCAAAGCAGAAGCAAGGCAAAAAAAGCAGCCTTGGAAGTCCTCAAAGCCTCAATTTAAGGTTCAGGCTGTCCCCAGAGGGAAAAAAGAGTGAAGGCAGCCAGAAGATGCCCCTTCTGTGCTCTGACAGCACCCGTGAGGTGATGTAGCTGGGAAGTCTGAGACTCACTCACTTATTCGAGGGAGAAGACTATACCCCAGCCCCCCTCAGTCTGTATTGCACCCCGGGAGATGCTTTTAACTATCTAATCCTTTCCTCTTGCAAGCAGGGAAGAAAGACAGCACTCTTTTCACTTGCATGCATTAGCCCCTATTAGACAATCAAGGTATGATTTTCATTTCTGCACAGTTCTGTACCTTAAGTAGAGAAACAACAGGCATGCGGCACAAACAGTACCTCCTTTCACCCCCAGACTCAACAGGGCACTGAAACAGTGTAGTTCCAATGAGCCTGGGCATATCTCACTAACAGATAATCAGCATATAACTCATGGTCTAAAATATGAGCATTTTGTTACGAAAATAGGGAGAACTCTGCAAAGGATATTTTCACCATATTTCATACTATTTGTTGTGATTTTGAAAATTTGCCCCCCTGATTTTGTGTTTCTGAGTATTCTTTTTATATTAACTAGCATTTGAATGAATAAGGATTATAAGAATGGACAATATGTCCACATTTCAGCCCAGGATATGCTTCTCTGCAGAGAAGCATCACTTTGAGTTCTACAAAGTAAGAAGAAAGAGATTTTGATGTAATCCAGCAAAATTAAAAAATATTCTCCAAAACAAAGATAATCATTTCACTTTGTCCTGACCACAGGGTTCTTGACTCAAGAGGGAGCTAGGTAGCTGGATTTATAAGCAGAGCATTTCAATATTCTTACACGTTTTCATTTGAAAATTAAGGAATTAAACATGCTTATGCTCACAATTGATCTTGTTGACAAGAAGACAGCTAAGAGGTTTTTTTTCATAGAATCATCTGGGTTGGAAGGGACCTTTAAGATCATCAAGTCCAATCAAATATTCCCTAGGGCAGAACTGATGACTGCATACTCATCGTGACTTTCATTGAGAGATTTCAACTGAATACTTAAATTCAGTTGAACTGCCTTTTCCTGTAAATTGCAGAAAAGTGTTCAAGAAATCCTTCATTCTCACCTTCTGTTTTCAGATGAGAATTCAAAGAATACTCAACTCTTTTCCCAAACAGAAAAAGCAAAAGTAAATACAAGGACTAGTAATGTCACTCAGGTATTCTTTGTTTCCATTAGAAAAGTGTAATGGTATGCGACATATTTTCCATTGTAAACATGAATTTTTAACCAACCAAAGGTAACTACTACAACCTGATAGTTTGCTGCATAGCTGAGTCGACTGTGTCTTTTTATATAGCTTGCTAAGCAAGTGTTTTTACTAGATAGAAAATTCCAACACGCACATTAAAAAAGCTCAGAATGAACCTAAATGGTCGCACTCAGAGAGTTGCAGTCAATGGCTCGATGTCCAAGTGGCGAGCAGTGACAAGTGGTGTTCCTCAGGGGTTGGTACTGGGACCGGTACTATTTAACATCTTTGTGGGCGACATGGATGTAGGGACTGAGTGGAACCTCAGCAAGTTTGCTGATGACACCAAGCTGTGTGGAGTCGTCGACACGCTGGAGGGAAGGGATGCCATCCAGAGGGACCTGGACAGGCTTGAGAGGTGGGCCCGTGCCAACCTCATGAAGTTCAACAAGGCCACGTGCAAGGTCCTGCACATGGGTCAAGGCAATCCCATGCACAAATACAGGCTGGGTGGAGAATGGATTGAGAGCAGCCCTGAGTAGAAGGACTTGGGGGTGTTGGTGGATGAGAAGCTCAACATGAGCCAGCAATGTGCACTCGCAGCCCAGAAGGCCAACCGCATCCTGGGCTGCATCAAAAGAAGAAGTGTGGCCAGCAGGTTGAGGGAGGCAATTCTGCCCCTCTACTCCACTCTGGTGAGACCCCACCTGGAATACTGTGTCCAGCTCTGGGGCCCCCAGCAGAAGGAGGACATGGACCTGTTGGAGCAGGTCCAGAGGAGGGTCATGAAGATGATCAGAGGATTAGAGCACCTCTGCTATGAGGACAGGCTGAGAGAGTTGGGGTTGTTCAGCCTGGAGAAGAGAAGGCTCCGGGGAGACCTTATAGCAGCCTTCCAGTATCTGAAAGGGGCCTACAAGAAAGCTGGAGAGGGACTTTTTACAAGGGCATGTAGTGACAGGATGAGGGGTAACGGTTTTAAACTGAAAGCGGGCAGATTTAGATTAGATATTAAGAAGAAATTCTTCACTGTGAGAGTGGTGAGGCACTGGAACAGGTTGCCAGGGAAGCTGTGGAGGCCCCGTCCCTGGAAGTGTTCAAGGCCAGGTTGGATGGGGCTTTGAGCAATCTGGTCTAGTGGGAGGTGTCCTTGCCCATGGCAGGGGGGGTTGGAACTAGATGATCTTTAAGGTCCCTTCCAACCTAAACCATTCTATGATTCTAAAGAAGCCTCAGCAGGAGGCAGGTGCTATCGCAAAGGCCAGCAAGCTGCAGCAATGAGAAAATTACGAGAAGCTGGATCAAGTAAGGAGTGAGTTTTCAAAGAAATATTTTTCTGGAATCTTCTACAGAGTTTCTCTATAACTCTTCTTTTAGGGGCTGGAGCTTGTCATTAGCACTGCTGAAGAACTGGAAAATCTCTACTATAATAAAAAATATCCTGTATCATAGAAAAAAAAGTAAAATACAAAAAATACTTATTGTGGAAACATTTTGAGGAAAAAAATGAATGTTATTTTGTTTCTGTGCTGGCCAGCAGGAACGCACCTCCCAGCTCCATTTCCAGCAAGTGAACTGAGCCCAGGTCTATAAGCAGGCAGACTGGGAGCCCTTTTTTTATTATTTCTCCAATAAGAAATTCAACTTTTTAAAAACAATTTTCAACTTTCAGTTAGGACTTCTTGTAAAATTGTGATGACATTTGTTATGAGTAATCCCATTCCAGTCAAACTTGTGTTTGTACCTTTTGTTACCCTTGAAAGTGCTGTGGGGCAGGGTCCAAAATTGGGATTCGCTCTTGACTGGGGCTATCTGTGCCTGTGTGTCAGTGGTAACACACAAACCCTCAGCTGGCATTGAGACTGCCCCAAACATCTTGACAGAAGAGTAACCCCATAGGATGACCCCATAGCTTCTGCCTAGCTATGGAGAATATCCAGCCCTGAGACTCTCCCCACAGCCAAGGAGGCAACATATCACACTTCCCCCCACCAGCCTGCCCAGTGTTTTTTGCTGTGCCATGACTATTTATCTGTCCTATTTATTTCATAATAGGTGGAAGGAAAAAAACCCTATTCACTAAGTATGGCTTGCCTTTACCTGTGTTATGTAAAGCAAAGAACATCTGCAGTGGGTTGCCTGGAGGAAGGTGCCTCCCCCTTCTCCCTGGCTAATCAGCACCAGGGTTGGGACAAGGAAGGAGGGAGGAAGAAGCCTCTCTGCCATCTGGCCCTACACTTTTGGCAGTTGCGTTCCTCTTTTTGTCACTGAACTGTAAAATGGAAAACAGTCATACAAGATTTGTTCCTTTCACAAATAAGGAGGGAGCTGGAACTGATTTATTTTATGTAAGTTTTACAGTAAAGGCTTTGCTCTCTGAAGTGACAAGGAATGCTAGTATGAACCAGACAAATTGGTGAAACTTCATGCCTGGACTGAGTCTCCAAAACCAAACACATAAGCCCAAGTCTTATCACCCCTCACCCCTAAATTCAAAGCATGTGAGACACAGCCACTGCACCAAAGTCTATGGAAGTTATGTTTAGTTAATTGCATTAGAGTTTATTTACATATACTCATTTAAAGCAGCAGGGAAGAGTTTTAGCAAGCAAAAATGCTTATACCAAAGCACGTAAAGAAAATATTGTTTAACTAAGTCAAGGGTTAAACTTTGCTACCATACTAGAAAGACATCCAAGTTCATTCACTGCTGTAAATGAATCCTACCACAGCTCAGTCTGCCTGTTAACAGGCTCTGAGAAAAGCTCTTAAATAACTGTGTTTGCCATGAATGCATAGAATTATACGTTATAAGATCAGTGTCTTCCTGCATCTCAGCAAATCTTTATCAGGCATTTGCCGACTTAAAGCAATATGTCAAACATTCAGCTAGTCAGCATCAAAGCTGTAAACCTCTTGGCAACAATGAAAGTAACACCTAGAAAGGTCAAATGAACACAAGTGCACTTTAGTGTCATATAAAAAGCAGCAAGAAAAGAATTATCAACAGATTCCTGCATTCTATCTCCTTGTTAGACGCCTGATGAAGAACCACATACACTGCTAAATTCTAAATTACAAAAAACACTACATATGTGATCCGAGCAGGGGAGCACAAGAGGGGCCTGCTCTGAGAGGCCCCAGGTGAGCAACTGCTTCCTGTGACCCCAGGCATGAGAAGAAAACCTTGGGCACTTGTCATGGAAGGAGCGATGCACTTCACTCATAAGAGAGAAGTAGCAATACATTTATTGATATAAAACAGAGATTTAACAAAGTTTGATGGTAAATGTGACAGTGTTTTAACAAGATTCGAGATGGCAAGGCACACTTGGTTATTTACTGCATAGAGGACAGGTTCAGACAGAACTGTCAGGGAGATCCTCCCATTGAGTCAAGGTTTCAGAAAGGACCCCCTTGCTTTCTAAACTCCTTCTCAGAGAGGAGTCTAGGTGCGGCTGGATCCAGTCCTACTCCCAGACTTGGTCAACAGTTTATGTCTAAAGGATTTATGTGCGCAATCAATCCTTTATATCACTTAGCTAAGATTTCGAAGTTCAGCATGCTATTAGTCACTTACCGAGGATCTGTTGCGGCAAGGAATCTCTCAACCTCCAGGAGTAGTAACCTTGAGGGCGTCCCTACTCAAGGGGAGATCCTGGCATGCGGCCCACTGCCATTCAGGAGAGCTCAAAGGGCTCTTGGGCTGTTCACTATTTGTGGGGGTAAGATGATTGACCTATAGTCATATTTGCATATTGACCACAGAACCGGCATTGCTCAAGTTAGCCCTTGGCTATTGTGGTGTTATCTGTCTCCCCAAAACCACGTTGAGCTGCGGATGCCGCCATCACAACTACATGCACCCATTATGACTACCACAGGTGGTTATCACTTGGGCAGGGTTACAGGAGATAAAGATCGGGTGGCGCATGGAGAGGGGGAAGCACGCCATCACAGCACTGCAGCTTGGGAGCCAGCCTGGTTGGGAGGGGGAGAGGGTGGGAAAAGCAGCCCAGAAGTGCTAACACAACCCACTCACCAGGGCTTTCCATACCGTAATTGTCTCGTTGGTTCCAATGGGAGGGAGGAGGTAAAAAAGCTGGAGAATGTGTCCCTCCTATGTCAGTGGGGAAACACACTGCACAGGGGAGCCCAGGAGCAACCACTCTGCTTGCTCAGGAGGAATACAGCAAAAGGACAGCAGAGGACAAGGCACCAGGAGGAGACCCTATGCCATGTGCCAGTTGGCATCGTAAGGTCCTTTATACAGCAGCTACAGAATTGCTAATGGATGCTGCTGTGATTAATGTTGTTTTTTGATCTCTGATAATACCTGTGGGTTTCCCAGTGGGGACTTAGCTATTCAGCCATCCAAATTCAACCTAATTGAAAACTGGCAAAATAAAAGTTTCCCTTTTGGCATCCAAGCATTCAAAATACTTTTTTCCTCACTGTTCTTGAATTACAAGGGGAAAAAGACACACGTGCATTCACCAAGCTAAGCGGAAGCATGCCAGGACTCCAGTCTTTTAAACCATGAAGTAATCATTCAATTTTGTTTAAAAGTAGCCAATTATTAACGCTGGAAAAAGGAGGCCAGTTAGAACTATCTGCTGATTTTAGAAAAAGACACAGTCATGGTGTAATCACATTTGAGGTTGATATTGCTGATAACCAGTAGACAGCCTGGGCTCAGTTCTGTGTCTACCTGGTCTCAGCTGAAGTCAGGCATGTGTCCTGCAACCATTCAGACACAGCCCTAGATATGAAGGTTCTTAAAAGTTTGTAAACATGTTATAATATTTTTATGTTTACTTTTAGGCTTTGAGTTAATTTGAAACTGGTTTAAATTTAAACCTAACAAGTGTAAAATGTCTGACTTAAAATATCACAGGGGACCCAACCCACACAAAAGAAGGAAGGAGATTATATTATGCGTCTGTATTGTTTGAACTTTACAGAAGAGAGAAGAAACATCTTTCCACACTGCAGCCTTAGAGGTATGATATACAAATCCCTACATGGAAGCAGAAGAAAGAATTGCATCACCTTCAGAAAAAGGACCATACAACTTAGTGAACAAAACATTTAAACCAAACATTTCCATTGTAATCTTGCTCATTTTGAGCAAGCTGGTCAGTTGGCAATACTACTCCAATACCCATATTTGCACCTGCAGAAGATGATGCTTTTAAGTCATTCCTCATATATGCTTGAGGTGATTTATGTGAATGCTGTGCGCTGAAGTCCACCTATTTACTTGGAACTATGGACCTTCCAGAATAGTGTAATTAAGTAACAGAAAATCAACTCAGGTAGAGTTTTCAGTTTCCTGTAGTGACCCCTGAACAAGAATGCTTGTCTGTAGACAACAAATTGAAAGAGATGATAGACTGGTGGAACCATGCTCTGCCCTCCCTGAGACAGAAACAGGAACAGCCACCAGAAAAAAAACAAGATCAAGGGTATCCTGTATCGTCCCACTGCCAGGCAAAAGGCAGTAGCTTAAAGGAAAGGAGTGAATGCAAGCAAGTCCATGCTTGGGGTGGCAGGCAAACCCTCTCCTTGCCTACCTTGCCTTCCCAGGTGCCTCAGTAAAACAGGTATGAGGCTCTGGATGTGGAAGGCCAGTCAATGAATGATGTCAAAGGGTAATCAAAAGAGACTTCAGGGCCTTGGGATGGTTGGTAAGGAAATCTGAAGCACAGGTAATTTTTTCCTCTCTCCTTCCAGTTGCGGGCAGTGACATTGGAAGAAACAGACAGACTCAGTACATGGCTCTGTGGCTGGTGTCACCACCACAATTCTGGGTTTTTCAATAATGGGATGACCTACATGGCACCAGGCTCACTGTAGATGGATGGGATTCACCTTTCTCAAAGGGGAAAGAAGGTCTTTGCTTTGACAGAGCTTTAAACTAGACTTGAAGGAGGAGGGGGATAATATCAGGCTTGCCTGTGACAAGCTGTGGGATGACATACCAAGGTTAGAGAGACAGACTGTAGCGAGGGGCCTCAGCCTGTTGCTCTGAGACATGCTGGGTACACTGGAGCACACCTGAAGTCTTACAGAGATGAACCAGGGGCTCCTGAGGTAATAGGAGCCAAGAGGGAAACACCAGTGAAATACCCCAAAGGAATTAAGGAGTGTTCCTCTAAGAAGGTGACACGGCCAACAGCCCAGCTGAAGTGCCTCTACACCAATGCATACAGCATGGGCAACAAACAGGAGGAGTTGGAAGCCACCGTGCTGCTACAAATCTAAGACCTAGAAGACTGAAACCTGTTGGGACAAATCCCATGACTGGAGTGTGGCTATTGATGGCTACAAGCTGTTCAGAAGGGACAGGCAAGGAAGGAGGGGCGGAGGCATTGCCCTCTACATCAAGAAATGGATAGATTGTGATGAGTTGTCTCTGAAGAATAGCCACAAGAAAGTTGAAAGCCTATGGGTAAGAATTACAGACTGAGGCAACAAAGGGAACCTTGTGGTTGGTGTCTACTACAGGCCACCCGATCAAGGGAAGCCTATTGACAAAGCCTTCTTACTCCAGCTACAGGAGTCATCGTGCTCGCAGGCTCTCATCCTGCTGGGGGACTTCAACCGCCCCGACATCTGCTGGA
>VFFE01008892.1:0-24733 GCA_008921705.1 Burhinus oedicnemus
GGGCCAGCCTGCAGCGGCGCCCGGCCGACCGCGGCACGGCACGGCGCGGCACGGCGGCGGCGCCGCCCCTCAGCCCCGCGGCGCCCCGCCGCCGCCCGCCATCCGCCCGCCCGCCGCGGCTGGGGCCGCCGCTGCGTCAGGCTGCGCTCCGCTCGCCGGCCTCAGCATCCTCCTGCGCCCGCCCCCGGCACGGCACGGCACGGCCCGCGGGGGCACCTCTCCGCCCTCACCTGCCCCCCTCTCCCTCCCGCTCCTCCTCCCACCGAGCCCGTCGGGGCTCCCTGCGGGGCTCCGCTCCGTGGGGCTGGGGAAAAAAGGCGGCCCCGAGAGGGAAACGGTCAGCGCGTCTGTTTGGCTTCCCCGCCACAGGCGTGCCTTGCCTGCGTTTGAGCGCACCTGAGCGACTGGTACTCGCGTGGGACTGCCCGGTGCCCCGCAAAGCGGGGGGACATCCCCTCAGCTGCCGGCCGGCAGCGAGTGAAGTCCCCACGCTGCCGGCCCGCCCATAGCGTGGGTCTCCAGGGTATCCCAACGCAGCCCGATGCAGGAGGAACGCTCTGCGAGATAAATAAATAAATAAATTCGTTTTGTCACATATATAACAAAAATTATCAAAGAAGAGGGGTGCCGTGTAAGGAAACGGAAGAAAACATAATGTAACTTCACGTAAGAGTGCAAGTCTTGGAAACTTGTTTCCTCGGGGAAAATGGGTGGTCCGTTAGGGAGGAGTAGTTTCATCCTGTTTGTTGTGCAAGTGGGAAACAAAATCTAGCAAATAGTATAGAAAATACAGAGAATAGTGGCTTCGCTATTACGTTCTTCACCACAGAAAGCTATACACATTTGTGCAAAACCTTGCAGGAAGCAAGCACTAAAGTTGACCAGCCTTGAAACGGGGATCAGCACTGTGTTGAAAAAGCAGCACTTCCTTTTTCAGTGTGAAATGAAAAACAGCCAGCGCAAAATGGGATGTGACTGAAAGTCTGCAAAGAGATAAAAAGTACTGGCAGCTGCACGCAAGGTGTATTTCAATCATTTTGCCTAATTGTTCTTGATCACCTGTGAACATCCATATTTTGAAAATAGTTCTGTGTGAGTGTAATGTTCTTTTGAAAATCCAATGGAAAAGGCTGAGCACGGCTACTCCTGGAAACTCTTCCTTTGGCTTTCTGCTGGACTGCTAACAGCAGGAAATACAGACAACCACAAACAAATGAGAAGTATATAATGCTCACTGCTGTCAGCTAATAAATATGCAAAGCCCTTTAATGTGGAACATAAAAGAAAAACTGTAAGTATATGCTTCTCGTAAATCATAAATGCTTCCAGTTGCATAGTGAATAGTGAAGCAAACCAGTGAGTGCTTAAAACAGACTATTCACCTCAACAGCTACAGTCAGCCCGCAAAGTATGGAAGAAGGTCCTTATCAGCCAGGACACCAGTTGTGGACACCCACTCACTGACAGTAAAATAACACTTTTTGTCCTACAGTCCTGCAGCATGGGAGCTCAGTAGAGGCAGGATTTCAGCCCACGTATGGACTGACTCTCAGGAGACACAAATTTTCCTGCCCACAGTAGAGAAAGAATCTTTTCTTTCTAAGCTGGATATTTTACCTTTCCCTTCAGTCTCTGCAGCACACCTTTCTCCATCCAAAAGACAAGCTAGAAGAGGGAGCTGAGCCAATGCTGAAGCCTTAGGGAGCAGGTCAAAGTCCGCTCACCCACTGTCAGAGGGTTTCTTGCTTTATTTTCAGGACCACGCGGAGAGGGATGGGCTTCCCAGAAGTTCACAGAGTTACAGACACCGTGATGACTGCAGTGTGGAATTTGCATCTCCAAACTGTTACACAGCAAGTGTGAACTGGTGTGTACCAACAGCAGCACGCCTGCAGGAGCACAGGCCTCAGCAGAATTTTACTCGCCTGCTTTAAAGACAGGTCACTCATGTCTTTTTTGACACTTTATTTGCTTCTGTGATACCCTGTAACATGTAGACTTTCGGTGCCTGAGAGCTCTGTGAGACAAGATTTCTATGCTTCAGTTGCCACAGAAATACAGTCACTACTAGCACAGAATATGGCAGCCATCTAGCAGGAAGTCACCAAATAAATGAAATTATCAAAAACAAATATGCCACCCCATAGGAAAAAAACAGGCAATGAAAGCAAACACTCTGCCTAGTTGGAATTGCAGGATGTAAATCCAGCAGATGGGTTTTGCATCAGATTCTAGGACTTCCATCCCTTCCTTATTCAAAAAGCATTATAGGCCTCTTTTTTTTTTTTTCCTACAAATAGGAGGCTTTTAAATGTCTCATACAATTACAAATTACATAGAAAAACCCAAAAGTGTATTTCAAAAGCCATGCTTGACCGAGTGTACCCCTTTTTGCGATATCCTGGAGGCCAAACTGTCCTTGTGTAGCTAGCATTTGCAAAGATCACCTGGGAAGTCGGGTGCTTCAGGAAGTGGCACTAAATAGTATGGCCAATGTTAGAAAACACAACGCAACACATAGGTAAATTCAATTCACTTACCAGTAGACGCTGAGCTGATGGAGTATTAAAAAAATACATTGCTTGTACACCTGTCCACTTCTGACTCAGTGGAAGGTTATCAGCTGCCGAGACCACAGCATGTTGTAGAGATGTCTGTCCGCACGCTCACCTGGCTTCATACTGCAGAGCCTGGGAGATCTCATGGGAAATCTCAATACTGGGTAATTATGGCTGCAAGAACAAACGCTGGTGGGTAGGCACAGGCTTGAAATGCATTTGAGGTTCATCAGTCTCAGGACTGTCACCCCTCAGTGCAACAGCCACGTTCTCATTCGTTGTTCATCTCACTGCTCACTGAATGAATTTGCTTTGGGCTAAGTACATCTGGATGGAGCAAGGGACAGTAGCCTATACTTCATATTTACCTAGGAATTGCTGCCAGATATGAAGTTACATTCAGGGATAGCAGGGAGCGCTAATGAGCTTGAGTAGTACTTTGATTTCTGGATGATTCTGCATGGAGCCAAATTACAGAATATAATACTCAAGGGTTTTCCCTTCAGTGACTGATCATTGCAGCAACTTTAGTTCTTTGAGTTAATGTTTATAATTTAGACAAGTAGATACACACACACACACACGTATATTTCCAAATACTCCACGGTTAATCCATAAGTGCAATCGCTGCAGCTGTAAACATGCCTGCCTTGGGTCAGACCTCGGGTTCCAGCACAGGTAGAGCAGATACACAATTCACTGTCCCCACAGGGGTGCCCTGCATGACACGTGAACCTCCTTTCCCCAGGCCCACACCTACCCATTGCCTTGGGCTTGGGCTCCTCACGAGGTTCTCACTCACAGCCAGGCCATACAGCACATGCAGCCATTAGCCGTGGCTCGGGGTCTCTCTCAGATATCACCGTGCCAGAAGCTAACAACAGCAACTTCATTAAAATGAAGGAAGTCTAGGACAGTTTAGATTTGAATCAGTTCCCTTCCATAATAGGATTAAGACCTCCAACTCTAAAATATTTCATCTGAAGACAGATGATCTGCACATCAGGCTTCTTCAGAGCACACCCTAAGGAGTGGATGGTGGGGGTTGAGGTAGCAATGAACCAATATTTTGGGGAGCAGCTTACTATATTCAGGGAAATGTGAGTTTTGCTTTCAAAGTCACAAGGTCCACAGGAAAGCTAGCTTTCCTAGGTGTCCTAGAGGTCCCGTTACACAGAAGAAGGTTTGGATGACTTCTGAAGGACCCAGTTCACCAGGCAAACAACTAGATCATACCAAGGCCCCATATTTTTGTGCATATACTTTGTTTTCTTCCATACAATTGCCTTTGAGACACCTGCTGTATTTGTGTAAACTGCATCCAGAAGCCAAGCTGAAATTAGCAATGAACTAATTGAATAGAGCTGGGCATACTGGGCAGCGCTCAAAATATGGAAGCAAACAAGCTCATAAAATGTTATGTATACAGAGAGGTCCCACCCCTAGGGGATGCTTTTGTTTCAATCTTAAGTAAGCTTTTGGAAAGGAAAAAAATCAATTTCACTTTATAGCAAAAAACAATTGTAAAGAAAATGGAGGGGTTTGCATCTTGAAACAAAAGGTCTCTCACATCCGAATATTACACCAGTAATTTGAAAACTGTGTTTAAAATATTAGTGCATATTTCTGTGTTTATTACTGTACTAACAAACCCTAAGCATATTTAAAGATACATGATTTACAAAGAAAAAATATTTAAATAGCAGAAGTTCTACTGATTGCAATGAGGGCAGGGTTGAGCCAGAAGCTGAAACTTTAATTCACATAGGGTTTCTACTTTCTTTTACATTACAAAAACATCACATATTCATTGTATGAATGAGAAGGCAACAAGATCTGTAAAATATGACATTACTTGACAGCAGTACCAAAGTACTCAGCATTTTCATGTTTGTATTTCAAAGGGAGTTTCTGCTGTGAGCCAAGCATGCTTTCACTCCAAAGCCACTAAAAAATGCAGAGCTACCCGTGATATATTTGGCCACATCTACCCCAGCAAAAAGACCTAAAGTCCTATTGAAATCCATAGGGGTGTTTCATAGCTTGCATGGCACTGGTGGCCCTGCCAGCCTCCAAATTCCTTGGGTGTAGGTGTGAGGGCAGTCACAACCCTGCCTCACAGAGGGAGCAGGGGCGAGTCAAGTATGCATTTTCTTCCACTGCTAAAGTTCAGCAATCTCTGCAAAGATTCAGAAGTAAGTGTAGGAAGAACATCACAACACTCCCTTCCAGTGGTGAATGATGGGTTGAATTTACTGCACAAACTTCTTAGCAAGCTTCCTGCAAATGTTCACCTGGAAGCTCAAATGTCTGTCAGGATTTGTCCAAGTTAAACTGTATTGCATAATACCACACTTGAAAGTTGCGTACTGGAGCAAACTTTACATTGATTTTAATTCACGCAAGGCAACTACCGTGATGGCAAATGTCAGCTCTCAGCCTGTGGTTCAGAGCATGCGAAGTCAGTGAGATGATTATCACCATTTACTGGGCCGTGGGACTTGCCAACATGTTTTTGCCAGTAGGGATTGAAACGTTTCTTTGGTACACTCCTCTCTTTTCAGAGAACATATAGGCAGTCCTGTTTTTCTAATGCCGTTGTCAGGAACACTGCAGCAGGCAGTGTGGTCTCTCAGAGTTTCCCATGCTGCCTTTCCAAGGAGTCTCTCTTCCCTGAGGACCATGTTTGTTCTTAAATACTGCTTTCACTAGTGGTTCTCTCTAGTTGCTTTCACACAATCCATGCTGTAAGCTTCCAGGCTTGCCAACAGCCCCGGAGAAACCCTGCAGCTCACACGGCTGAAAGACTAACAAGTTTTGCATGTGACACAACTGGTGGTTTCAAAAGTCTACAGTTAATTCAGTACCTGCAGGAACATGATTGTCTCTTGCTGAATGCAGGGTGGCTGCCACATCCATGTGTCCCCCCAGTCTATGATGAATTAAAAAAACATTCCGGCACCAGTCACTTAGTAAGCCAGATAAAGGTACTCTGCATCTCCTGATCAAACTGAAAATCAGAGCTCTGCTCTCCTAGCTGTATTTGTGCATAAACAAAGAATATAGCAATGCACACCTGCCCATCAAAAAAAGTTCATTTTTTAAGTAGGCAGAGGTATATTTGCAGAGTATATTTGGCAGGTGGAGAAAAGAGGTATTGCCTGGAACAGCTCCTCTTTTTTACAGTATCTACATAAATGAATATTTTGTAAGGCTCCAATTCAAAAATGCAGTCTAATGTTACAACAAATAGTCACATTTTTCAAGTTTATCATTGCAGGAAGGATAAAAACAAGAGTAAGAGTTGACCATTACTGTAACACTAACACTAGTCATAAAATATACAAAAACTACATTAGCATCGGTTACCAGGTGAAGAGCTCTGAAGAGCTCGCAGCGTCCCAAAAGCCTTGCTTACTGAGTGCACAAGTGAAACAATCCCCACCACACACCTATTTGGTGTGTTCTTTTATTCTGTTCTTGTTACCAAGTAGAATTTGGACGCTGATGGGCAGAACTTTCTTGCAGTAACGTCCTGTTTCCACGGCTGCTGCACATGCACATTAAAACAGCTGAAAGTGCTTAGACCAGTTTTAGCTGGTTTTATAGTTCTCTTTCTTCCTTGGGGTTATCCTTATTTTTAATACTCTCATCATACAATTTGAATTTTACATCCTTTGTCTGCACTGGTAGTTGCCTAACTTCAAGTGTGTTTAACATGCTTTTCCAACGAGTAATGACCCTCCAAGTTGGGGTCGGTAGGAAGAATCATATTTTACACCATGTCTAATTTGCATAAATCAAGGTGACGTCCAGCAAATAAAACTTCTGCTTTGCACACGAAGTAAGTCAGGTTCCTAGTACATTTTGTGAACAAATTGAGTAGTACAGGAAAAACATGTATCATATACAACAGGTATTTCAAGTTTTTTCATCTTGCCAGCATCTAATCTCTATTCAGAGTCTGTTATTAAAGTAATTAGCACGGTGATTTTTAAATAATAATATGCAATAATATTCAGTTTCTGATACAGCTCTCTTTATAGCTTCTGATTTTTGTCATTAATTCCTTTCCAGATTACTGTAAGGACTATTGGTCTTTATTGATCTAGCTCTTTTAATTATGTTAGAGCTAATAAGGACAGTATTTAAAGTTGCAACTACCTTTGCTGCTGAACTTCCTGGCACATGAGAGGCTCTGTGGCGTAAGAGCTAAGTATGCTTGTAAGTCATTGCAGAATGAAGGCTTGGCAACCCAGGGAAGAGATGTGGACTAACCAAATGCAAAAAACATCAGAGACACTAAGAAAGCACACTTAAAAAGCATTCATTAGTAACTGCTCAGTAATAGTAATCTTATGACTTACATGTAGGAGCAGCATTTTAAGATACATGTATTTTCTCCTTGCCACTTCCCAAAGCCAGCAGGTGGCTACATCCTACTAATGCTTTGCGTACTTTCAAAATTAATGGTTTTACATTAGTGTGTACTGTTGCTGTTGTAAGTAATGTTGAAATACAGAGTACGTAACTTTTACACCCTGGGTATTAGGAGACAAATAAAAGATGAGAAGATAAAATAATAAATCTGTTGCAGAACCTGTACTTCCAATGGAGGCCAGAATCTTTCAAAGAGACAAAGTAATCCTGGAGAAGCTGCTTTTAGTCTCGCTCAGACTGGAATAAAAACAGTATAGCTCTCCAGATGTCCTCTTTAGCTATGCCTGGTTTCTTTTTGAAGAAGCTAAAGGAAAAAAAATCATCTTCCCGTAACTCTGTGGTCTTCTTTATGGCTGGTCTGGTCCTGCAATAATACTGAAATTACCCTAGATTGCACGTGACTGTGGCCTGCAAGCAGTAGCTGTACGCTCACCATCAGCACTAGGTATGCCGGCAGCCTTCCACACCCAGGCAGAAAGATCCGTGTATTTTCCTGACTCTGCTCTGAGCATCAGACTTTCACGGTCATTTTTGAACCACACTGCTGCAGCTCTAGTTCTTACTCTGAATGGAAACCACTGTAATTTTCCCATTTTTTTTTTACACTCTCAATGTGGTAGATAAATAAAATATTATTTTATGACCCCAAGGTTTCAGACAGATTCTGATTTATTAGGCACTTCTCAGGAGGCTTTATGCAATGCATTGATTTTAGTCACATCACGTGGAGAAATTTTTATGTGGGAAAACAGATTTTGATTTCTTATACACAATTAAATTTGGTAAGATTCTTGGGCAAACCTGGCTTTGGCACCAAAAGATTTACTCCAGATTACACTGATAAGCGGTAGCCCATAAAATGAATGTGTTTTTAAAACCTAAGGAACAATCGTGTAAAAAGACAACTAATCTTCCACTGCTTATCTACATTAGTTTTCTTGAAAGTGAGTCAACTAGCCACTGCATAAGCTTATTATAGTATTTCCTTTGTAGTTGCTAGAAAAATAAAAATTAATTAACAATAGCTTCCGTGTTTAGTATTATGTGTACTTAACTTTTAGATCAATGTTTTCTTAGGCTTCTCTATACAGAAATTAGTAAGCTAGGACATGTATAGGTTATAATACGGTATGAAGTATTGCATTCTTCTTTTACCTACAGCTAGGATGAGTCTATTTTTTCATTCCTTCAGCGTCACAGTCAAGCTGACAACATCCTTATGTCGCTTAGAAGCAACAAAATGAGGACACTCCTCTTCCCTCTTACGTGGGTTTTTTGTACAGCACACTGGAAAAATGATAAAAGTTATTTACAACATCATACCCTAAAGCACTGCGCTGCAGTGCACTGCACTGCAGAAAAAATATGGGATGAGGTAGCATGTACAAATACTTAATGTGATTTTTAAAACTTATAACAGCTTTAGTTTGATTTCCTGATCCCAAATGTCTAAAAGCTTGACAGATTCAACAAACTGACCATTTCCTTCCCAGTACTGGGAAATCCTGTTCGGTGCAGAGACCCAATTTGTACTAAGCTCTCCTCAACCCCCCAGATATCTACTATATGATCAAAAAGAACACATTCTGAAAGTTGTTGGTACAGTTTTGATTAACGCAGCCGTACTTTGAGGCTGATTTACTTCATAATGAGGACTAACTGTGACTAACAGAACACAACAGCATAAGCTACTTCAGCGACACTCCTCACAGCGAACACATCTTACTAACACTCTCTAACTTGTATTTACTGTCAATACATATCCATTAATTTGAACTCCTAAAGGTCTACGTAAATTTGGGCCTTAGCTGCCTGAAAGACAGTCTTTATTCCCTTAAGATTCAGGAAGCTGAGATTACCCAATGTATCTGAGCCCTCACTTTTACAAGAAACAGGCGTCCGTGATGCTGGATGTTCATGGCAAGCCTTAAGAGGTCTGTGCACTTTTATAGTAGTTCACCATTATGCTGTGATAAGTTTCAATTAGGAATTAGGGTGGGAATGCTTTTTCTACTTTGAATTTAGCAATATTCTGAATACAGCAGACCTTTTCTAGTATCTTTGGAAATGAGGCAGATATCAGAAAGGCAAACAGAAATAACTCCAGGAAAGTAAAATCCTTTCATTCATATTTTATGTTACCCTTCTCTAAAATTAGGCAGCTAATTTAAGTAGATGATAAAGCTTTACTGAATTCCACAACTGGTCAAACCAGAGAGGCTCAGAAAGACACTGAAAATACTCCAAAAAGCCATAAAATAGATGAAATACCATTTTAAAAAGTATTTAAAAATACAGTACCTCGAAAATTCTTTAGGGGCTAGAAGCACACGATGAGTTTTCTGGTAGGTATTCTTGAGGTTTTTTGCCTTTTAATTCTTGACTGTTCATCTTTCACCATTATATTTTAATTTCACCTGTTATTAAATATAATAAATAAAACATCGGAAGATACTTACATTCCATTGTCTCCTATTTCAGCTATATGAATGTACGCTGGGATTCACGAAATCACACAGCTTTTTTATGTAACTGCATCAGAGTTTCAGAATCAAGTTATGTATTCTGCCAACATCGGAAATAACAAGAAATGTAAATGCTAGAGAGAAGGCACCTGTGCCGATTATGGCAAATGGTCTTCAGTGGAAAAATGACATCAGAAAAAATATCCTAAGATGTGCATATATCATTAAATGACAGAGACTAATACGAAGATTTTCCATGTTATTAAAGAAATAATAAGTGGAAAAAATAATTATTTTGTCTGTAACTAGGACAGACTGGAAGGGAAATCCTCATTCAACTCAGACCAAAAGGATACACGTATCCTATTGGATCTGCAACTTAATTAAACACATCTTAAGTGGATACTGAAGCGTACACAATGTGATCCTGTTAAGTCAACCGTTTGGCTGAGTTTTATCCAGTCATCTCTGCAGTTGACTACCAACATGAATTATATCTGCACAAATCAAATGAATTACGCCAGCAGGAAGTCTGAATATAATTGCCACCTTCACATTGCCTATAGGCTGCTGTGTTCGTACAATTTGATTAGTTTTCTCCCTCTCCTGTTCCCCTCCCGGCTGCAGCATCTCCAGAGCACATGGCTGCACGCACAGCTCTGTCAGTGCATGCTCACGGTTTGTTTGCCTGGGCTTGAGTGAAAGAGAGCTCCCGGCAAGACTTCCTGCAAATACACTGATAGAGAATAGCTGTTAGGTGACATCACACCAGCCTGGCATGGAGCTTTTTATAAAATGCAAAGTTATGCATTACAAAATAAAGCTGTCAAACAGAGAAACAGATGCTTTCTCTGTTTTGTAGTAATCAAGCCGGATAAAATTGTGATAATCTGGTTACAAAAGCAGCTGGGTACGCACTGTAGGTGGGGTAGTCAGTTGCTTTTGGTGTTAACAAAATCTCAGGGACTGTTGTGACAGAGCAATTAAGGTCTGGGAATGGGAATAGCAATTGTAATAATGCTTCCAGGGTCAAAGCGACCACAGGTATTTTTCGAGTCTGTTCATCGGGATGTCCCAAGCACTCTCATCCAAATGAAACATTTTCCCCCTGCTTCACAATTAATCAGCCAAGAAATTGAAAAGATGCAGGCAAATTCAATTACTTTAGCAAAATTATACTGTTATTACAGCGTAATTTGTATTCAGTCGCTGGGCGCCTTAAAGGAATCATTGTGGTCTGGGCTGTTTGTTTGGCTAGTAGCGTAATAACTGGGAAGGTTCTGGTCTTTGTTAAGAAACTCTTAATAGGTATGTGAAATACAGGCTGTACCAACCTCAATTAAACGGCCAAAGACAGATGACAGCAAAAAAAAAAAAGCAAGGCATCCATCATTTATAACGTTATTTGAAGTGCCTTGCAAAGGAAATAAAATTTCATGCAGACTGGGAGACTTAATGTACTTTCCGAAAATTTCTTCCGAGGCTTGATTCATGTAAGGTCACATTACTCCTTTTAGCTTCAGAAACTAGGATTGACTCAATCTTTTTCATTTTGGAGAAGGACTTCTATTTGAGAAACTAGTGATACAATCTACTTAACTGATACACATTTAATAAGTTTAGTCCTTTAAAGGAGGAGCTAACTTAAAATACCAGTAAAGAAGAAACAAATTAAATTTATTTCATTAAGAATCACCAATACTTTCAGATCTCGTATCTAAATAAAGTTTGGAGTTTGGTTGGTTTTTTTTTTCTGTCCAGTGTAACAAATTTGTTAATTTTGCAATCACCTAGATAGCCTTTCCTTATGGGGAAAAAACGAAGAGGAAATCTAATGTATATAATGAAAACAGGGAGATATTTTCCCATAAAATCAACTCTTCAGATTTCAATACATATCTTTTGCTATGGCAGTGCCCATTAAACTATTTTTTTTCAATTAAAGAAAAACAAAAACACTTCTATCTATCCCCGTACTAGCAGAGAAACCAGAAGATGAATTGTATGAAGGAAAGAGTTGACACTAAGTGGATGGATCAGTATTGTTACTAGTGTGTTCATTTAAGACCTCTTTTATTATTTCAAACCACAATTTCTCACACAGAAGCATGAAGCCATGGATAAATAAGCAAGGTACACCATTTCAAAATCCATATGACAGTGTATTTGAGAAGATACTATAAAAACACAGTCATTTTTAAAATCCAGGTTTATTTAAACATGGATAAATTTATCATATGATGTCAAATAATCATGACTGTACAAGAAACATTGCAACAATATAGTTAGAATTAGCACTATTGCCTACTCTGGAACAACTCAGTACCTGTAAGAGCATAACTACCGTGCACTACTCCGCGTTTTTAGCTGTGGCCTCTAAGGCATTAGCAGCTGACTCCCACAGCTACAGTGGAACACTCAGTACGATATAACTATCTGTGGCGGCCAACCAACATTGCCACTTTTTCATGGATACTTCTTCCCTTCCCAACACCCTGGCGTCATGCCGCCTGTTCTAGATCTATTCTATTCTGCTAGCCCTCCCCTCTGGTAGGATTATGAGATGTCTGAGCTCAACTGACCGTTATCTCTTTTTCCTCCCGCAAATTGTGTGTAAGTAGAATATATACACCTTGGACTGGAACTCCCAGACATTTGATTGGTTAGCTAAAGTGCCAGTTCAGATCAATCTGCTGAAGTCCGTAAGTCCCTGCCATGCTCACTGTGCACGGGCAAAGCAACTTTGCCATCCGTGTACGGCATACGTGGTCCACGCAAGAGTAACAAACACAGCGCTGACAGTACGTGACTCGCTATGCAGGCACAGGACATCAGTCAGGAGCGCGAGCTGCAGGTCTGGGACATCCCACACCCATCAGGTTGTGGCCATTTCCCTGCCTCTCTCTATCTCGCCTCTCTGGAGATGTATTGTTGATTCTGTAATGATTCCCACCACCTGAGACACAGACCTACTTCACCGCTTGCAAGAAGGAAAAAAGAAAAAAAACCAAACCAAACCCACATTGTTCCACTTGCACATTCTTGTCTTCCATGTTCTCTATTTAGACTGCAACCTCTCCCGTGAAGAGACTGTCACCCGAGTCTCGTGTACGCGCAGGGATTCCTGTTACTCCCAGCTACTACCGCGCTGCAGTCCCTCTGCAGCATGAGCTGTAGGCAGCAGTTTCTTCACCCCAGGACACGACGTGATCCTGCGAAGACGAACTTTAAGCGGGGAAGCTGAAAACAGACGGAACGCAAAACCCGGCCGCCACCGAGCTTTCTCGCTAGCGTGTCGGAACCTAACGCCTACGGACTCCAGCAGCCTTTCCCCTTAGCTCGCTCGCTCGCTCGCCCGCGGGGCGGGCGGGCAGGGCAGGGCACCCAGGGCGCCCCCCCGAGGCCAGCGGCCGGAGGGAGCGGCGGGCAGCGGCGGGGGCCGGGGCGCGTCGCCGGCGCCGCCCGGCAGCACCGCCGTGCGGGGTCCGTAAGGAGGAGGGGAAGCGCGGCTGGGTCCGGGAATGAATACGTGCTAACAGCAAGAATACCCGCCGCCTGACAGCGTTTCCACAATTTAAAAATATGACTTGATTAATCAAAAAAAAAAAAAGGGGGGGGGAACCCCCAGAAAACAAAAAACGAAACGAAACGAAACAAAACAAAACCAACCAAACAAAAAAACCATCCCCCCCCAAAAAAAAACCAACCCAAAAAACCCCAGAGTTAGCCACGGCACGGCTAAGGGGTTAGTTAAAGGTAAACCTGTAGGAGCAAAGGGTAAAACGCTGTTCAGCAGCCATTAACGCGGGCTTTAACACGCATGGCAGAAATCACTACTTCTATTAATTCGCGCGTGTTACTGAGGCTGCAAGCAATGAATACAGTGCTGGGGATCCCTGGGAAGGAAACGCCCGGCCAGGCAGAAAAGCCACAGACAAAAAGGGTTAGGGAGAGGATCGGGTAACTCCAGCACAAGGAGCAACCGCGGGCAAAGACGGCGGGGGACACGACACGCGTGTACCGAGCTGCCGGCGAAAGGGAGCGGGACGGGCCCGCCGCGCAGCCGGGCCGGGGCAGCGGCGCCGGGGCAGGAGGAGGAGGCGCTTCCCCACCGCTGCCCGCCCCGGCCACGGCCGCCCCGGGGCCGGCCCTCCCCGCCGCCGCCCCGCGGGCCCGCACACGCCTCCCGCGGCTGAGGGCGGGCCGGGGCGGCCGCAAGGTGCCGTCCCGCCTCACCGCGTAGAGGCCCGGGGCGGCGGGAGAGGAGCCAAGAGGAGCGGCCGGGCTCGCCATGGTGCTGGTGGTGGTGATGGGCGTGAGCGGCTCGGGGAAGTAGGTAGCGGGCGGGCGGCGGGGCTCCGGCGGCTGCGCCGGGCGGGGGGCTCCGGCTCGGCGTTGCCGGAGGTTGCGGGAGCCCGTCCGTGCGGGGATCCCGGCCCCTTGCCCGAGGGCCGGGGGGGTTGTAACCCATTCTTTGTGCTTCTCTGCAGGACCACGGTTGGGTCGCGGCTGGCGGCGAAGGTACGGCTGGGGCGCACCGCGGGGATGCCGCCTCGGCCGGCGCTGCTCGGCGGGAAGTCTGTCTGTCTCCCTCCCTCCGTCCCTCCTTCTCTCCCTCCGTCTCTCTCTCCATCCCTCTTTCCTTCCCCCCCCTGCGCCGGGCGACCCGCTCCCGGCGCAGCTCGGCGGTGCGACCTGCCGGCCCCCCCCAGCCGGGTTTGGGTGGCTGTCGCCACCTCCACCGACGTTAACTTAGTGCCGCGGTGCGTCAGCTGCTGGTAAGCTGACTTTGTAATTTTTGCTAATCATGGTGACATAAATGGTGATTCATAGTGTGGTGTAATAGGCCTGGAACTTCTTAGGTGTCACCTGTGTAAATTCAGAGATCCTTATGAGCTCGCTTGGTTTGGCTGAATGATCCGCAATTTTACTTCTTTTTTTCTTAGCTGGGATGGAAATTCTATGACGCAGATGATTATCATTCTCCCGAGAATAAAAAGAAGATGGCAGAAGGGATACCACTAAGCGATGAGGTACCTTTTACAAACCCTGAAAGAACAGTCATCAGCGCAGTTTGTAACCCCTGGCACATTGTGTTAAACTGGTTTGTGCTTTACGTGGACTGGGCTGACTGTAAGCATAGGCTGGATTTGTAGGTCTGCAGCTGGTAAGAGAGGGAGTCCTTTTGTGTTACAAAGGATTCTGCATAAAAAAAGTAGTTTGTTGAAGTGTGCTTGGTAGCTCACTAGGGGTTTGATGCTGATTCAGGATTTGTCAGAAATCTCTCCCTCTACATCAGTATACAGAATGGCAGCTTTAGATTACATGCTGCTTCTTTGAGTTAAATATATGAAGACAGACAAATGTCTCTACTGAGGTGCATTTCATCACTTTCAGTTACTGCAGTAATCACGGTCTTCTGTTTTATATGGTCCTACTTAAAATGTGTTTCCTTCCCTTCAGTGTGTTCTTCAGCCTAAACTGATAAAAATGATCAAGTTCAGTTTTACAATAATTATGAATTCAGACACTTGAGTAAATTAGAAAAGTCACAAGATGACACCTCTTGAACTTTTTCTGGGAAATCTCTAGAAGTGTAAAGCTGAACTAGGGAGTTCTTCAAAGCACTCTCTATAGACTGAAAAAAAAAATTCTAGATTCTTGTTAAAAACTTTAATTTTTCACTAGTGATTGGAAGTCCATATATGCCAGTATGTCGTCTAGAGCAGCATTGCACAACTGAATGTCTGAACCATTGGTGTATTGTGCCCAGCAAGAGGGAAGCATCTCTTCTGAAACACCAGAGATGCAAAATTGTGAGGGTGTTCTTGAATGCCAGTGGGAAGTTATTCTGTAATGACAACAACAAAAAAACCGTTGCATTTATTTGTCCGCATTATCATTTGTTGTGCTCAGCCGGCAGTAACAGCATTGAAAGATGAAGCAATGGTTTAGCGCTCAACAGGTATGACGAAAGTTTGTGGGAGCTTAAAATTTAAAATAAGATTATAATGAGAAGCTGATCAATCACTCACATTGTGTTTGCCTAACTACTGAGCAAAGGTTTTGCAAAATTGTGGCTATGATTACGTTTTTTTGTGATTGGTACTGACATAAAAATGACATAATTAAGTTACTGCAGATAATTAAATTTAGATCTGTCTGTTCCTGAAAACCTCAACTTTGATCCAAAGCATTGTGTGTGTGTGCCAAAATATAAGGAAAAAGAAATAATTCAGGCTGTACATTTGAACTGGATAATAGAAGCAAGAGAGAAGTTGACTGTCCTTCAAAGGTTTGCAAGGTGCATGTGACATAAATACATGTTACTTCCATCAGATACTTGTAGGTTTCTGTAATATAAACAGTACTATCCCACTAAAAACATCTCATTGATAATGTGCCTAGCACTTCTCATTAGGCTTCAGGCAGTGGTAGCAGATCTACATTAGGAAGAAAGAGAATCAAAACTGAACTTGCTGTACAGTTTAATGCTAATTTTCATCTCTAGTCAAATGCTCTAGATGTTAGAAGCAATTGTTTCAAATCAATTTCGTAGGCAATTTTGAACTAGCTTGTTTTCTTTCTAGGACAGGATTCCCTGGCTTTGCGCATTGCATGATGTACTGAGGAGGTAAGAGAATATCTAGCTTTAAGGAGTTTGGGCTGAAGACAAAAAAAGTACCAAAAAGTATTTTCCCTATTGCATTCCAAAGCAGAAATGTATGTAGTACTGTTAAAGCATTCTGCAGGTAGTGAAGCCATTCTGTTTTCGCTAATCAAAGCTGTCATATTAATTGCTGAGGGTAAGGTAATCCCTGAATAATAGTGTTGTGAAAATTGTTGCCAATGATAGTTGTTTTTCTCCTGTTAGTGTAAAAATAATTTCAAGTATCCAGTTCAGTAATAAACCTGACATTAGCTACTTACACAGGATATAACCACAAAATACAGTGACAATGGCAGTAGAATAAAATTTTGTAAAATACTGTTAGTTTGAGTAAGATATGGTGTCAGATTTGCTTGACACTGTCTCACATAGGATCCTCAGAGAAGCTGATGGAAGTATGGGCTGGATGAGAAGACAGTGAGGTGGACTGAAAACTGGCTGAACAGCCAGGCGCAGAGGGTGGCGATCAGTGGCAGGAAGTCTTGATGGAGGCCAGTAACTAGCGGTGTGCCCCGTGGGTCAATACTGGGTCCTGTCCTGTTTAACATCTTCATTAATGATCTGGATGATGGGGCAGAGTGTACCCTCAGCGAGAACTGGGAGGAGTGGCTCTGATCCAGAGGGACCTTGACAGGCTGTAGAAATGGGCTGATAGGACCCTCATGCAGTTTAAGCAGAAGTGCAAAGTCCTGCCCCTGGGGAGGAACAACCCCAGGCACCAGTACAGACACGGAGGGGCGTCTAGCCGGAAAGCAGCTTTGCAGAAGAGGACCTTAGGGGGGCCATGGTGGACACCTAAGTTGAACATGAGCCAGCAGTGTGGTATTCTGGCAAAGCAGGCCAGTGGTATCTTGAGCTGCATTAGACAAAGTGTTGACAGCAGGTGGAGGGAGGTGGTCCTTCCCCTCTCCTCAGCACTGGTGAGGCCACACCTGGAGTACTGTGTCCAATTCTGGGCTCCCCATTACGAGCGAGACATGGACATACTGGAGAGCATCCAACAATGGGTCATGTAGATGATGCCTGGAGCATCTCCCAGAAGAGGAGAGGCTGGGAGAGCAGGGACTGTTTAGCCTGGCCTTACACAGTGGCTGTCACTTGCTTGTGCACATCAGGTGAGCGTACCTCATTGAAGCATGGGTTAATTCGCTGAGAGATTTGTCTGGATTGTTATGCTAGATCCATTGCTTTATGTTGCATGCTAGCCCAAGGCCACTGCCCACCTCTAGAAACTTTGCAAAATCAAATATACTTTAAAAGAGCCTAATGCCCATGTTTAATTACTATTACTTGTAAGTAGCTGAGGCTGACATTGGCTTACCTGGGTGATAATAGTAGGTATTTTAAGTTCTTAGTTCCCTGTGAAGAAAAATCTGATGAATGTAGCATGATTTTTAAATCGGTTTATTCTTAATTTTAGTTTGATTACAGAATGTATTTTCTTAGGCAGGCATTTCAGCCACCATTCATAGAGACAACTAATTCTGGATTTGCTGTTTGGTGGAACACACACCCACGGTTTTACGCCTGCTTTATTTTAAGAAACTTTGCCAGTAAAAAATAAACATGCAAGGCATTAATTTACCTTCATCCAATCCCTTGTTTAAGTTGAACTGGCAATATATGCCATGCTGCCAATAAGTATGGTTACAGGAAACATAAAATTTAACATTACAGTTAAATCTGAGACAGTGAAAACAGGTGTTGGAAGTATACTTGCATATGTATTTAAGAACAGAGCTCTGTGCTGTTCGGCAGCCACTTGCTCGCTAGACAGATTAGTATAGTAATTTTATAGATAATGGATGGGAGTTTGGATATTCAGTTGCTGCTGTTCTCTGCAATTAAGGAAATTATCATGATGCTTCCTTGTGCTAGAATTGAATTTAATTTGGGAAAGAACGGTGGCTAATAAAGAAGGTCTCCAGGATCGAGACTTTGCCAGGAGGCTAGCTAGCCTGACCTCACTTTCAAATCACATCTTTACCTGCATTGGAAATTTGGTTTCAAAATCCTGTCAAAATGATGAAAAAATGCCACTGCTCCCAAGGCTGTCCACTGCAAGGATTCAGGGTTTGTCTCCCTTGTTCGGCAGAACTGACAAACCATTTTGGTGTACCACATGTGGATGTTTTTGTTTTGGTTTTTTTTTCTTTTTGATAGAGAAGACTCATCTAGACAAGATGCAATTCTGGCCTGTTCTGCACTGAAGAAGATGTATAGGCGTGTATTAGTTAGTGGAGCATCTGCAATTGAAAGCAACCAGCCAGAGCAACCAGGAGAAAACGCAGCACTGAAGATCTTCTTTGTTCATTTGGATGGGCCTATAGACATCATTGCTGGTCGCCTGGAGAAGAGGAGAGGACATTTTATGCCACCTGAACTTCTCAAGTCTCAGTTTGATACTCTGGAGCCTCCTAGCGCACCAGAAAACTTTATTACTGTCAGTCTAGAAAAATCTCTCCCTGAAATAGTGCTGGAGATTGAGCGCGCCATTTTTCAGGGTGAGGCTCTTCTGGACTAATGGTCTGAATGAGGGATACAGAAATTCCCATAAGGATATCAAGGGTATGAAACAGCATTTTAATTATTAAATTGATTATTAAATCAAACTTATTTTTCCCAATAATTAAATTATTTAAGAGCTGATTTACTACTCTTGGAATTTTTATCATGGCTCTGTAGAAGACATATAAGATTAAATTTAAAAAAAACTGTCAACTTTTTAAACCCTTCAACAAATGAAGTTAAACCTCCCATTTTAGGAGGAGCCTGCTTTTGAAAATCCTGCAAAGGGTCACACGCAATAATTTAATTCCTTCATTTTAATTTTTACTGTGGAACATGGAGATGGGCACAGCGTCTGTGTTTGTGTCCTTGCTAACCTCACCAGGGCACTGGTGACGTCATGAGAGCTATCGTGAACTCCTACTGTATGCGTTGAGCACCAAGCTGAAAAATGTGAGAAAAAAGGTAGCGGTGGTGAGGCAATATACAAAATGTCATTGTGTGGAAAGCTTTAGAAATAAAGTGCAAGTGGCATCGTATTGGCTCTGAACTTGCATCTTTCATGGCCAAAGCGCACCCATTGATAAAGAGCAGTGGAGAGTGAGTCAACCAGTGATCTAAGATACTGAATACAAGATTGATAGACATTTCCTTCTTTTAGAAAAACTAACTTACTCTTTCACAGTTGAACCTTCTCCTTTGTTTTCCCTTTTCTGGTGTGCTTTAGTCTTCCACCTCAGCCAATGCCCAGGCCAGTAATGCTTATGGATAGGTGTTCGTACAAGTGCTTTAAAGCTTAAGATCAAGCTATTTCTAATATGGATTTTTCACAACTCCTTTTTTGTGATGAGAAAATTCCAAATATCCAGTCAGTTACCTAACTCACAGAATTTGAGGTTAAAAATCCTTTTTTATTGCCAAAGTGTTCTTTAAAAAGTTCTTTATGTCTTGTTACACTAAGAGGTGCTTTTTTAGCTTAACTTAGTGAAAACTGCAGATAGCTTCTGTAAGAAAGGTTTGAGTCACATCTGCGTGGAGTCATCCCCACGTGCAGTTGCACGTGGATTATTTTTAGTGTGTCATGCAATTATTTTTTTATTTTTCTAGGGTGATGGATGAACTCCTTTAGAAGCAAAACTCATGTTTCAAAGCATCTTTCATACAGTTTTTGCCTGGATAACTAGTTGAAAAACATTTGTCTTGTTTCTCATTTTGTGTAAGTAGTAAGGGCTTTGTGGTTTACTAGACAAACTACTGTGCTTAGATCAGTGCAATAAATGGGCATTATCTAACTGAAAGCGGGCATTTTTAGGTGCAGATTTGGGACTGTAGACATTAACGCACCCACCCAGAAGTGGTCTTTTTCTGCTTTTTTCGTGAGCTGGAAGGAGAATACCAGGCAGTTACCAGTTTTAGTCTGCTGCTGTACGCTACAGCACCACCAGAAAAAACGCTTGCTCCCAATTCAGAGCCTGTTTATGCTAAGAGCCAGGGTGCAAGCATAAGACTCAGAGCCAAAGTTAAGTGCAAGCAACAGGCGTGTCTGGCTGATTCTTAACACCTCCAAATTTCAGAGACTAGGCACCTCTTCAGACCAAGTGACTCGCCAGAACTGTAAAATAAGTTTAGTAGTTATGCAAATCAAAGAGATGGCACCCTCTTGTGGTAGCTCTGCTTTTAATGAAGTCTTCCTATTTTCCCAATTTACACCATTTTACAAACAAAGACCTTTTCCAATATACCCATTATTAAATACAGATTTATGCTCACTTTTTTTCAGACACAATAAAATCAGATCAGGACACTGTACCATGATGGGAAAGCAGCTGCATCCTGTCACAAACAGATACGATCAGACCTTCAAATAAAAAAAAAAATACTGGGCAACTTTTTCAAATGTGAGCACTGAAAAGCCTAGACTCCAATTTTCAGATCTGCTTGTCAGCATTTATAGCATGCTCACAAAGTGGCTGGCACTAACAGAAAACTCTATTCCACACTTAAAAATTGTTCTCTCTTAGGGAAGTCTATGTAAACACCTTGGGTTTTGGAAGTCTTTTCTAAACAAAACAGTATGCTCTTACTTACAGGCATTTCATGCTTCTCCAAATTACGTCAGGGTATTTCTCACTCTTTGCTCCAGTAACAGAAATATTTCCTTCCCTTAGCCTTTTAATATATTTGCCTTTTGCTTTCACTTAAAGCAAAACAAAAAGTATTTCCACAGTTCAAATGATGCTGAAAGGACAACAAAGTGACCCTTTAAATTAACATGCTATAAATCTTGTGAACGACAGGTGCAGGTTTCACTACTGGAGTGCACTACTTTAGTCTGTTTTGCTCTATTTAGCTGGTGCTTCAAGGCTGTAATTCCCACTTACATCCTTCCATTAAAAGATGACACCGCTGTACCTTCACTATTCTAGCCTCCACATTAACTAGAAATTATCAGCACCTAAAGCTAGTCATACTTTGCAGACCTGGTGTTCATGAGAACCTCCTGTTTCCAAAAAGGGCAGCTGGCAGTATGTGGATGAACGCAGTAAGACATTAAACCAATTTTTTTCAGAATTCTGATCTGATGGTAATGCCAAGCATCTGCATTTCTCTCTCAAAATCTCAGAAGAGAAGGGAGTTTCCCTCCACCTTGCTCCAGCTCAGAGAGGGACAGATACAGCCAAAAAAGTTGCAGAAGCTGCCCCTTTCAACAAACAAGTAGAAACCAAGAAGCTACTACTTTCACTGGGAAGTGCAGGTGAAATCTTCAGGAAAACGACTACCTATAGATGCTTTCCCTCTAAACTCTTCCAGCTGGCTTTTTATGTAGAAAATGAAGGCTGCGAGACTCCTGGGAGGCTTTTCATTAGCTCCATCTGATTTGATCTGTTTTCCCCTACACAGAACCAGGCTTGTGTACTTCACTGGAAAAAACTGTTGCAATTTACTACTTCTTAAACTTTTGCCACAGTGCCACATCACTGAACTTCGTAATGCTAAATCCGCAGGGGCTTGCAGGTTGGCTTTTTCCCCTCTACAGGGAAAGCCTGCTTGGTTTCTGCCGGCCTGTTCACATGCAGCTGCAGTGATGTACAAATTGCTTAAGGAGAATACTGAACTTGCATTTCACAGGGCTGTCTGTAGACCCCAGCTCCACAATCTGAGACAGTTCCACATATTGCATTGTTGCTGTCAACTTAACCAGTTAAGTAGACTGTTACCTACCTGCTATTCTGTAAGACAACAAAGCATTACTTCTGTTCACTTATATCCTGGGCATCGCAGATTAAAAGATTAAGATGTCAGTCATGCAAATGCTAACCACATACAACCGCTCTCCAATTTTAATGATGCTGTGCAAATGGACAGTGGAATGAAATGATCGCAGAACAGTCCCTGTATGTAAGTTTCATTTACCTGCCCAAACACAGTCCTACCACATTTCAGTTAGTTACCTTTTTTTTTTTTTTTTAAATGAAATAACACTGTATTAGGGATGTTGCATTCAGGTTAGTTGCACATCAGGTTAGTTGGGCAGGTTAGTTATATTTACCTCAGGTTATTTGGATGCAAGTTTTCTGTCCATATTTGGAAATAGATTTAGCAAAGGCAGCAAAAACTAAGGAGGAAACATCTGGAGTCAGAAATTGCTTTTCCAGTCTCTGCCACGAGCACATGTTATGTATGGATGGTACATGTACAATACCCTCCTCAAGAATGTGTGCTAAGCAGTTTGTCACATGCTGTGTAAATACTGTACCTACTACAGTGGAGGCATTTTGCAATACTATAATGAGGAAATAAAAATTAAATGTTACATTGCAATAGCACTATCCATTCATATATTAAGCATAGGAAGGGTAAAGTCTTCTCAATGTATTTTCGCAATTCATAGAAGTGAACAAAATGATTTGGTAAACCTGATACCAGTTCACCAGTCATCCAGAGATCATAGAATCATTTAGGTTGGAAAAGGCCTTTAAGATCATCTAGTCCAACCATTGACCCTACTCTACCAGGTCTGCCACTAAACCATGTCTCTAAGCACCACATCTACACGACTTTTAAACACATCTAGGGATGGTGACACAACCACCTCCCTGGGCAGCCTGTTCCAATGTTTGATAACTCTTTCAGTGAAAAATTTTTCCTAATGTCCAGCCTAAACCTCCCCTGGCGCAACTTGAACCTCTTGTCCTATCGCTAGTTATTAGGGAGAAGAGACCAGCTCCCATCTCACTACAACCTCCTTTCAGGTAGTTGTAGAGAGCAGTAAGGTCTCCCCTCAACCTCCTCTTCTCCAGACTAAACAATCCTAATTCCTTCAGCCACTCCTCATAAGACATGTTCTCCAGACCCCTCACCAGCTTTGTTGCCCTTCTCTGGACACACTCCAGCACCTCAATGTCTTTCTTGTAGTGAAGGGCCCAAAACTGAACACAGTACTCAAGCTGCGGCCTCACCAGTGCTGAGTGCAGGGATAGGATCACTTCCCTACTCCTGCTGGCCACACTAGTCTTGATACAGACCAAGATGCCATTGGCCTTCTTGGCTACCTGGGTGCACTGCTGGCTCATGTTCAGCCGGCTGTCCACCAGGACCCCCAGATCCTTTTCTGCCAGGCAGCTTTCCAGCCACTGCTCCCCAAGCCTGTAGCGTTGCCTGGGGTTGTTGTGACCCAAGTGCAGGACCCGGCACTTGGCCTTGTTAAACCTCATGCAGTTGGCTTCAGCCCATTGATCCAGTCTGTCCAGATCCCTCTGCAGAGCCTTCCTACCCTCAAGCAGATCAACACTGCCGCTTAATTTGGTGTCATCTGCAAACTTACTGAGGGTGCACTCAATCCCCTCGTCCAGATCATCAACAAAGATATTAAACAAGGCTGGCCCCAAAACTGAGCCCTGAGGAACACCGCTTGAGACCTGCCGCCAGCTAGATTTAACACCATTCACCACGACTCTCTGGGCTCGGCCATCCAGCCAGTTTTAAATCCAACGAAGAGTACACCTGCCTAAGCCATGGGCTGCCAGTTTCTCTAGCAGAATGATGTGGGAGACTGTGTCAAAGACCTTACTGAAGTCCAAGTAGACAACATCCACCAGGCGGGTTACCTGGTCGTAAAAGGAGATCAGGTTGGTCAAGCAGGACCTGCCCTTCATGAACCCATGCTGGCTGGGCCTGATCCCCTGGTTGTCCTTCACATGCCACGTGAGTGCACTCAGGATGATCCGTTCCATGATCTTTCCTGGCACTGAGGTCAGGCTGACAGGCCTATAGTTGCCTGGATCCTCCTTCCGGCCCTTCTTGTAGATGGGTGTCACCTTGGCAAGCCTCCAGTCATCTGGGACCTCCCCTGTTGACCAAGACCACTGATAAATGATGGAGAGTGGCTTGGCAAGCTCCTCCGCCAGCTCCCTCAGCACTCTCGGGTGGATCCCATCTGGGCCCATAGACTTGTGGCTGTCCAGTTGGTGTAGCAGGCCACTAACTGCTTCCTCTTGGATTATGGGGGGATTATTCTGCTCTCCATCCCTGTCTTCCAGCTCAGGGGGCTGAATACCCTGAGGATGACTGGTCTTACTATTAAAGACTGAGGCAAAGAAGGCATTAAGTACCTCAGCCTTCTCCTCATCCTTGTTGACAATCTTCCCCTCCGCATCCAATAAGGGGTGGAGATTCCTCCTGGCTCTCTTTTTGTTGTTAATGTATTTGTAAAAACCTTTTTTGTTATCTCTTACAACAGTGGCCAGATTAAGTTCTAGCTGTTCTTTTGCCTTTCTGATGTTTTTTCTGCATGACCTAACTAGATCCCTACACTCTTCTTGCATTGCCTGCCCCTTCTTCCAAAGGTGGTAAACTCTCCTTTTTTCCCCTGAGTCCCAGCAAGAGCTCCCTGTTCAGCCAGGCCGGTCGTCTTCCCCGCCGGTTTGTCTTATGACATATGGGGACAGCCTGCTTCTGCACCTCTGAGACTTCCTTCTTGAAGAGTGTCCAGCCTTCCTGGACCCCTTTGCCCTTCACAACTGTCTCCCAAGGGACTCTCTCAACAAGTGTCCTGAACAGGCTGACGTCTGCCTTCTGGAAGTCCATGGTAG
>VFFE01008892.1:30218-54619 GCA_008921705.1 Burhinus oedicnemus
GCTCCCCAAGCCTGTAGCGTTGCCTGGGGTTGTTGTGACCCAAGTGCAGGACCCGGCACTTGGCCTTGTTAAACCTCATGCAGTTGGCTTCAGCCCATTGATCCAGTCTGTCCAGATCTCTCTGCAGAGCCTTCCTACCCTCAAGCAGATCAACACTCCCGCTTAATTTGGTGTCATCTGCAAACTTACTGAGGGTGCACTCAATTCCCTCGTCCAGATCATCAATAAACATATTAAACAAGGCTTGCCCCAAGACTGAGCCCTGAGGAACACCGCTTGAGACCTGCTGCCAGCTGGATTTAACGCCATTCACCACAACTCTCTGGGCTCGGCCATCCAGCCAGTTTTTAATCCAGCAAAGAGTACACCTGTCTAAGCCACAGGCTGCCAGCTTCTCTAGCAGAATGCTGTGGGAGACTTTGTCAAAGGCCTTACTAAAATCCACATAGGCAACACCCACAGCCTTTCCGTCATCCACCAGGCGGGTCACCTGGTCATAAAGGAGATCAGGTTGGTCAAACAGGACCTGCCTTTCATGAACCCATGCTGTCTGGGCCTGATCCCCTGGTTGTCCTTCACATGCCGTGTGAGTGCACTCAGGATGAACCGTTCCTTGATCTTTCTGGGTACTGAGGTCAGGCTGACAGGCCTGTAGTTGCCTGGATCCTCCTTCTGGCTCTTCTTGCAGATGGGTGTCCCATTGGCAAGCCTCCAGTCGTCTGGGACCTCCCCTGTTGACCAGGTCCACTGATAAATCATGGAGAGTGGCTTGGTAAGCTCCTCCATCAGCTCCCTCAGCAGCCTTGGGTGGATCCCGTCTGGGCCCATAGACTTGTGGCTGTCCGGTTGGTGTAGCAGGTCACTAACTGCTTCCTCCTGGGTGATGGAGGGTTTATTCTGCTCTCCATCCCTGTCTTCCAGCTCAGGGGGCTGAATACCCTGAGGATGACTGGTCTTACTATTAAAGACTGAGGCAAAGAAGGCATTAAGTACCTCAGCCTTCTCCTCATCCTTGTTGACAATCTTCCCCTCCGCATCCAATAAGGGGTGGAGATTCCTCCTGGCTCTCTTTTTGTTGTTAATGTATTTGTAAAAACCTTTTTTGTTATCTCTTACGACAGTGGCCAGATTAAGTTCTAGCTGTTCTTTTGCCTTTCTGATGTTTTTTCTGCATGACCTAACTAGATCCCTATACTCTTCTTGAGTTGCCTGCCCCTTCTTCCAAAGGTGGTAAACTCTCCTTTTTTCCCTGAGTCCCAGCAAAAGCTCCCTGTTCAGCCAGGCTGGTCGTCTTCCCCGCCGGTTCATCTTATGACACATGGGGACAGCCTGCTCCTGCGCCTCTAAGACTTCCTTCTTGAAGAATGTCCAGCCTTCCTGGACCCCTTTGCCCTTCACAACTGTCTCCCAAGGGACTCTCTCAACAAGTGTCCTGAACAGGCTGACGTCTGCCTTCCGGAAGTCCATGGTAGTGGTTTTGCTGACCCCCTTCCTTACTTCACCAAGAATCGAGAACTCTATCATTTCATGGTCGCTAAGCCCAAGACGGCCTCCGACCACCACATCACCCACCAGATCTTCTCTGTTTGTAAGCAGCAGGTCTAGCAAGGCACCTCCCCTGGTAGGCTCACTTACCAGTTGTGTCAGGAAGTTATCTTCCACACACTCCAGGAATCGCCTAGACTGTTTCCTCTCTGCTGTGTTGTATTTCCAGCAGATGTCTGGTAAGTTGAAGTCCCCCACTAGGACAAGGGCTGGGGACTGTGAGACTTCCGTCAGCCGCTTGTAGAACGCTTCATCTATTGCTTCATCCCGATTGGGTGATCTATAACAGACTCCCAACAGGATATATGCCTTGTTGGCCTTCCCCCTCATCCTTACCCATAAGCACTCGACCTCGCCTTCACAGTCATTGAGCTCTATACAATCAAAACACTCCCTAACATACAGAGCCACCCCCCACCTCTCCTTCCCTGCCTATCCCTTCTGAAGAGCTTATAGCTGCACAGGTTACCTGTGCAGGCAAAGAAACAGACCCAGCTGCCTGCCAACTCCGCTCTAAATCGAGGGGGTTATTTCATCCTGCAGGCACTGAACCAAGAGAATTCGACACATCACATCCTTTAAAAAAACCAGCCATCTTGCTGTCACATCCCCAGTAGTACTGTTACAGCATTTGATTTGAATGTACACATTTTAAACCTTTTAAACGGCATCTGCCAGTTCACACTACCCCAGCTTTGAGCTTTATTTTCTTTTTGCAGCAGTTACTTTCTCTAGCAGTAGTCTGATGATCAGGCAAGGCAGTTTTGTAGACAGTTCTACTAGATCATTTGGTCCAATGTAGGGGAAAAGAAGAAAGAAGAAAAATAAAGAGACAAGCTTCAGGTACACATGCCCTTCTTTTAGTCCAAAATGCAAGCATCAGTTTTCAAATACAAGTTATCAAAGTGCTCAGAATTAACAATAAGGTTGATCTATCTCGTCTTTCAGAAGCATACTTCTTAAGAATTTTAAATAAGGACAGGAAAACGGGCAGTGATTATGGGGGGCAAACAGGATTGTTGTAATATGCTAGTAAACCAGTAAATGTGATCTTTCTTTTGTTGTTAAAGATGTAATAAAAAGTCTACCCTACGTATAAACCTTATTCTACTTACTGTTTTCTGACAAAACTAAAGTTTCTCCTATGTGAAAGATGGCTCAGTGTTTTACCACTACTTACAAGAAAGTTAGTAACTGGTGTTACTAGTTGACAATAGTTACTGATGAATACCAGTTGTACTTCAAGAAGGAAACTTAGCTCAAGGGCTCATTGTAGAATTTAGGTCAAACTTCACATCTTGTTGAATTGCCGTAAAATTTAACTTCAAATACAGTGTCTCTTAGTTTGTAACATGCAACTGAAATACTTACATAGGTGAATGGAATGTTGTCTCAGGAAACTGTTCATGCTAGTTAGATTCATTGGTCTACTGTTTTGGTAAAGCTTGATAAAAATTGTTCCCTTCCCCACGTCACTCTCACCCTTTCATTTGACAGTAGCCTTTTCTGGATGCTATGGATTGTGTTCTTAAAAGGAATGCCTTCTGAACGACGAGTGCTCTTACTTTTTTTTTAAAGCAAGGTCCTAATCAGGCACACTAGACGGTCAACTCAAATCAGTTACTTTGAAGATCCTAAGAGTAATTGTGAAATAAAGTGTTTAAAGGTGGTGATTATTCTACAGAAACTACTTGCTATCTACCACTTCCCTGTCACAGCCTTGTACTCAGTGCAACCAAAGCTACCCACCCAACAGAAGTCACTGTGAAGGTATGATGATGGGTCTGATCACTGGCTAGGAAATAAAAGAAAGAATAATTCTGTACCCAAACTATAAGTATTTTAAATGGTTTTGATTATAATAAATTCATCTTACCAAGAGATTCTATTTTAATTTCACATCACTTTATCATCTATTTTAACTTCAGCATAACATGCCTTTTACTTTCTTCCCTCCAACTCAGACTCCAAGAGTTGTTTCCTAATCTTAGGCCAGAGCTAGTGAATATTCCCTGAGTTTACACTTAAATGCCAACTCTGAAGTTGGTCAGTCATCTTGAATTCTAGGTAATCATCAACTGCAAACACACAGAGACAAGATGCTTAAATATTTTTTAATTCATTTCTTACCTGTGCACAAGAGAAGTAACTACCAATAAAAACTCAAAAGATATACAGTATTTTTTACATGGTGGTTAAAAGCAATTAGACTATCACATGACCATGAAAGTAATGTTTCCAATTACAAATCAGAATACATGTTAGAATCTCAATGGAACAAGCCAAAAAGCCTTAGAAGCAGTTCCAGAGCAAAAGGCAGCACCCCTTTAATTTGCACAATGACAAAGGTAATTTACAGTTAAACTTCCTGAATATTGAGACAATGTTACAATGCAAGTTTCTGTACAGTTAGATGTAAAGAGATAACCAGAATAGTAATTCTAGTACATTTTAACTGAAGTTGCTTAAGCATTTCTGCTGAGATGGTTACCAAAGATACTGAAAGATTCTACACCGAAACGTCTTACGACTTTCCCCCCCACCACCCTTGGCTTTTTTGCATTACTTATAGTCTCATTCTATTGCAATGTGTAAATCTCTAGAAATGAGCTGTCTCCATTGTATATATTGTGTTTATACTTTATACAAATTAAAGCAAAAAATGGTAGATTACTCAAGTGGTATAAATCTTACAGCATTTTGCTAGCAAAAAAAAAAATACATGCCAAAAATCACAATAAGCAGTATTGGTACCCACAAATTGTAGCTTCAATTAATTTGTTTCCTTTTTAATTTGTATTCTACATAAACATTAGCCTTCAGTAGTAATTTAAGTAGTAAATAAATTGGACAGTTGTAGGTCAGACAAAACCTGTCCACCAAACTGTGAAAGTTGGTATTGTTTCAAAAAAGAAATCATCACAAATAATGCAGAACAAAAGAAGTGTGATGCATGCAACAGAGTGAAAATGCATTGATTCCCACTGTTCGAAGAAAACTACTGCACTCCACCTTAAAATGCATCAGACCAATTTTAGTTATAACAAGACAATCCCAAGAGTCAGAATGAAATAAAGCAAATATTTTAAAGATTTAAGAGCTGTTATCAAAAATAAATTACATTTTTTCAAGTTAAAGAAACACTGCTATGAAGGTTGAGAGCCAAGCAGCCTTTCAATAGCTGCATTGATGTCTCCTCCTGTTGCTATTAGCGCTTGTAAGTTTGCTTCACGGTTCAGAAACCCCATTGCACTCAGCTGCTCCAGTTGCTGCTGAAATCGAACTTCTGGATTTTGTAACTGCTAAGAACAAAATTTCAAGCTATAAAAGCATAGCACACATTTAGCAAAGTACAGGATTTAAACATAGTTCATTCTGCACCACTCCCTGTCACTAATTTCTGACTACATCTTTTTCAAGATCCGAAAACTGTACTATGACATACATCCAGTTCACAATTGAATTCTTTTTTAGCAAGTCAGAGCAGCTTCAAATTTTACAAGTATCTACACTTACGTGACATTCTTGAACTACAGGAAAAGCTGCTCGTTTGATAGAAAAGGATTAAAATTAAATTGGTTAAATTTATGTCCCATGAACAGTTTCTTCAAGATACATGTATAGGTGTTTGGTTTTTTTAAACGAAACAGAGTTCAACTAGTAATGTGGAACAGCAAGGATTATGATGATGTCACTGTCAGCAATGGTGAACGTCATAGGCTTTTTTTTTCCTTGACATAAAAATCACCTCTTTTTTTAATGCTCCAGATATTTGTTGACTACAATTACCAAAATTCTAATTGTTGGAAAGGTTCAGTCTAAGGCAAACTGACAGCTGTGCTTTATGGGATGATCCTGCTCACGCAAACTCATAGCAAAATTCTACATGATTTCAGTGGTGGGATCTTCAGTTCAGAGGCCTTTTTGAATCAGAACAATTATACAAAAATAGCAGGCTGGAGTAATACTGAGAAATCACTTTTTGAAATCAATGAGTCAATTTAGATACCAACACAAAACTTGTACAGCTACTGCTAATTTTCCTTTTGTTCTAATTCAAGTTTCATACATTAAGAAATTACGACCAGTGTTTAAAATCTGCATATAGTTCCAAACCAATACAATGTAAAGATGTAACCTGAAATTTAAGAACTGTCCCCCATCCACTTCCCCCAAGCAAAACTAAACAAAATGTTAACTCAGTAGTGTAAGATTTGACAGACTAAGTGAAAACATATGAGAATATGGTTTCCTACAGTGACACTGACCAGCACTTTCTCACAGTTAGATCTAGCAAGCTGAACTAACCCTGTGGCAACAGAGGAGGAAGAACTAGGACTGCCCCTTCTACTAGCAGTCTGCCATTACACTGGGTATGTATCACAGCGTAAGGGTGCTGTTTCACACAGCATTCTTGAGAGTTAACAGCATGTCTCCTTTAAAGCCAGTCTTGCTCACTGCCCTACAACTACTGGCAAAGCTGCTCCCTTTGCTTGACTTCTGGAGCTCTCTGGAAACCCTTAATCCCACACAGCAGGTTAACAAAATGCACTGCAGTCTGAACCTGCAGGATGTCAGTGAAGCCATGCAACAAATTCAGGCTCCAAATAACCAGAGCGTGGCTATTTCAAAGTGTGGGACAGAGACTTTGTCACAGCTACAGAGTAACAGCCAGCAATATAGACAAAAAGCACAGAGGTAATGGTGTTCAATATGCTTAAGCTTTTCCCTTGCCTGAGCCCACAATTCACTCGCCAGTGAAACCTATCAGCTACATCTGCCTCAATCTTTCCAAGCATTTCAGAAACTCAAGGGTATGAAGATGAGTGTATAAAAATCAACTGCTTAGAGGACACTTTTAGTCAAATTTGATGTTTTTCCAGTATGTACTTCCACAGCTGCAACAGCACTTTTAAGCCTTCTCTGCTCTTCTTTGACCAGAAGTATCCAGGGAGATCTCCCCTCAACTATCACTCTTCTTTCTAGTGGTTTACAATGAAAAAATAAAGTAAGAATTGAAAAAATTTAGAATATAGTGATGTACTTCACCTGAGCATTTGCACCAGCAAGTGCCTGCAACATTTGCTGGACAAACTGCTGGTGACCAGGTTCAGCAGTTCCTGATGCTGGACTGGTATTTTCACTGGGAACAGAACTAGGTACAGTGGACCCTGGAGGAGCTCCAGTGTTTCCCAATCCACCTAAACCAGGATTAAATCTGCATAAATGACAGAAAAAGAAATGCACCACTTGAATAATAAATACTAGCTTGTCTCTTCTCATTTATTTAATTACTGAGTAAAAATCCTGTCAAAGAGTGGATGACAATTTAAGTAATGTGCTAAGACAAAGACCAGAGTCATCACTGTTTAGAAGTGCACAGCAGGCAAAAATGTAACAGATTCTAAAACAAGTTTAGTTAAACTGAAAAAGGCAGGAAGAGGAGTCTTCAATAAAAACTGGGTAAATTGCTACATATAAAAACAATGAACAACATAACACAAGAGAAAAGTTCTTGTCTAAATTTGTAAGACTGATTCTTACCCTGGTATAAGCCCCGGTGCTTCTGTTGCTAGTGTTTGCAAACCCTGCTGAATCTGTAGTAAAGCCTGCATCGCCCTAGGGTTTGACATAGCTGATAATGTGTCAGGATTCTGCATCTAACAAAAGGAGAGAAACTCTTAATCGTATGTAGATGTTCAAAGCTAATCTTTATCACCAAATGTTTTATAGAGTCCAATATAATTTCAAAACTTGTTTTTCAACTTTATATTTGAATATTTACATGAAATCCTTCAGGTTTGGGTTTTGGGTTTTTCTGAGAAAACTTTCATAGGAGGTGATCAATAAACTCTCCAGATGTGGACAAAGCCTTTCAAATGACAAGTACACAAGGAGAAGTATTTTTCATTACCTCTTCTAGCAGACTTCATCATCTTTCAAAGCCATAGGACTGTATTAGTCCAACATCATTCTAGAATTAGTCTCATGTATCACACTGCTGCTAAGCAACAAAGCTGAACACAATGAAACTTGACCAATAGATATCTAAGAAAAACTTATACAATATTTCTTTTTCCTAGCTAAGTTCAGACCACAGCAGTTTCAGCATGACTATTTGGGCGCGTTTTCATATCTGTAGTGCCCTTGCAGCCTAGACAAATGCAAACAAATACACTGCAAAACATACTAGCAAGCAAATGTATAATATTCAAGGGCTCTCACTCTACTGTGACTTCAATTAAAAATTGGCTTTCGCATCTACAGCTAATTTAAGAGGTAAATCCTTCTCATTTCTGAAATTCAGTGTCCAGAAACCTGAATATTTTAGATACAAAACCAAAACTAATGGCTTGTGCTCACCTCTGCATAGAGATGCCACAGGTAAGTGAAAAGTAATGTGTTTCAGTCACAACTGACACAGTATTGGTAGCGAGACCTACTTCAAATAGCAGACAGGCTTATTAATCTCAGCAGCCTTCACTTGGCAACTAGACCAAATTCCTTCTGCTGCAAAAACGTTTTTGATTCACACAGAAATGCACGGAGTAAGGTCAAACTTCCTCTGGTCCAGAGCAGAATTGCAGAATAGGATATGAAGAACTCCGGTCTGGAATATGGGTGTGTAACGAGACTTGAGCACAGCAAGTTGTTAATATTCTCCATTCATCTCTTGGATTTTTATGTTCCTGACAGCTAAAAGGCAGAAAATAACTAAATATATAGCTGGCAAAATTTTCCTAGATTTTAAAGAGGAAAACATTTTGGATTCTCCAAAGAAAGCTGCTGCAATTACTTTAAGAAAATATTTAAATCATGACTTACTGTCTGATATTTGAAGTTGTTTTACAGAAACGGTGGCTCAACAATTGTCAGAGCGCTTAGGTGACCTGGATCTTGTCTCTATTAATGTTATTAATTCCAGCTGTTAAGTACCAGCAATTCTTATTAAGACTTGCATAAAAGCTGCGCATGTAGTAACTCACAGATGAGTTTTCCTAGCTCTGCTGGGCAATTGCCCTCTATTGCAAAAGATGCATTCCATTACGAAGAGGAAAATGACATGGTTTCTGTCACCCAATCCCATATAAACACAGTAGATAAGCAAGGAAGTATAAGCTGCAATATTGTCAAAATTCTTAGACTATGCAGATATTTATCCACTTTACTTCACCTGCTAATGCTGCTGATCATCTGACCTGACATAGTGAATAAAACAGAGAACTAAGCTGTGCAGATAAACCCCAAGGTGATACTAACAGGAGACACCCAAAGGAAACAGAAATGATTCCTACTGTGCATTAACTACCATTTATTCACAGATTTCAAAACATACATGTGGTACCAGCTCTTCAGGTATTACTGAGTCATCACAAAGCAGTGGCATTGTGAAACACTACAGCCATTCATCTAGTTGAAACAATTTAAACAGTTTCTTCTGAACACTGAACTTGCTACTGTAATTCATGTATGTGTTAATTATTTTACTCAAAAATGCCTGTGTGCAATCAGTTCTTTCCAACGCACATTCACTCTGATTTGCAAGGATTGCCTAATGATAGAACTCAGGCACTAGATTAAGTTCTTCAGTTAAAAAAAAAAAAACAAACCAAAAAAACACACCACAACCAACCAAAAACCCAAACCTTGCTTGCTCCTGTTTAGGGCATACAATAATATTACACACTGTGGCAGCTAATACCAAGCAGATGTTCAGCCTGCAAGCACAATGTTGTTAAGAGGGGAAGATGGTGGTAGGGCAATCTTTACAGAAAAAAAAAAACTTCAGAACCCACTTCTTTTGACTTAGCTAATGACTTGAGTCTTTCAAGGGATGCTGTAAGTTCTCTTTACCCAAATATTTAATGCAGGTTTGAAGAGGTATGAGAAAAGCACAGTGAAACTTTATTCTAGTAGTGGGGAGAGTACTAATCTTTTAAATTTGTGAAACAAATCATGTAGTAAACAGGTGTTCTCTGACGGGTGCACAGTAAGAACAATTATTCCTTCTAAGCAAACAAGCAAGAACAAATCTAAGTGGTTGTGCTAGCCACAGACAAAAATATCCACTAAAAGTCAGATTTAACTTTTGAAAGGGATGGATACATTTAGCAAGAATTTATTAGCAAGGGACAACCTAACTTGGTGCCTAAAGCTAATATTACAGAGTCTAACTTTTAGATAAATCAGAGAAAGACATCAGTTTACTGAAAATATTGCTCATTGACTTGCAGTCATTTATTAACAGCTAGCATCTCATCTTACTTGCTGAAGGAAAGTAGGAAGTTGTTGTCTCATTTGTTCCTGAAGTTGAGGATTTCCAGCAAATAAAGGATTATTCAACATCATCTACGGGAAAAAAATATTTTACTTCAAAGATCAAGCACTAAAAAACACAGGGGGTTTTAAGACAACTACTTACACAGTAATAGTCTACGAAAGTAACCTCAGAGAATAATAATTATCTACTTCTCCTTTCACCAAAACTTGTTGTGAACCACCAGCCTGAACATATTGCAGGGATTTTTTTTTAATTGTTGTTGTTGTTTTGGTTTTGTTTGGTTGTTTTATCTTTTAAGTGAATGAATTGCCAGATCCTTGCCAAGACAACCTCATTTATATTACAAGAAAATCCTTTTCTGCTCAGCCTCCACCACAGAGCTAAGTGACAGTTTCCCTGTAAACGTCACCTGAAGTTAGGGATATTTTCCAAGTGAGTACTGAATACAGAAAAGATAACATTTTTTCAATCTCAGTTCAGGATTTTACTTCGGATATTACCACTTTAAATAAAATTTGAAAGCGCTTCTATGATACCATTCATAAAACAGCATCTGCACTTTTACAGTGAGCACGGGTCACAAAAGAGAAGTTAAAAGCAGAATAATGCCTAGATATGGCACCAACTCCCCTCCCTTCACTTCTCTTCTCCCGAGGTAGTGGGGCTGTTTGTTTACTGACAGATCTACCTTAACTTACAACCAAAACATTTGTTTTGTCTAATTGGTTCTTATGCTGGGTCACAAGTTCAGGGCGGTACAAACCATACACAAACTTACAAGTTATTTTAGAAGCACACTTGGCATGATGTCCAACTACAAAACGAAGAAGCTCACTGCAACAAATTGTTAAATGCTAGTAGGTAATAATTTCAGTGGGTTAGGCATTCACATTAGGAACTGGGCCATCCACTACACACAACTGTTGAGATGTTGGCACAAGTAAAAATTTAACTGTATCATAGATTTAACTATTTCTTTTTTTCCTGTCTTTTTTTTTGCCCGTCTTTTTTTTTTTTTTTTACCTCAATGCACACAATACACTTCTACACCAAATGCATTTACCTGTACTGCAAGATCAGGATTCTGGCTTAATGACTGCATCATGCTTCTCATATAGGGTGCAGACAACATATTCTGCATAAGTTGTGGGTTTTCTGTTATCTGCTGTAATAAGCTCTGCATTCCTGGTGTGTTGAACATACCAGCTTAAAAAAAAAAGTAAAAGGCCACTTTAGTAAACATCCTGACTATCATCAGACAAATCAGACTACCTAAAATGATGATATAACCACCTGGTTTCTAAGAGTTTTAGTTCTTGAAATAAACCTCAATGTGGTTCTGCTTGAACAGATGCATCTACCCTAGAAGTTAAGACAAACCCTGTATCCGACAAGCAGTCCCACTAAGTATCTACATTATTAGCTGTTTGCCTGCAAACAGGAAAAATACTATAGTTCATCTAGAGATTCCCTACATTTGTTATTTTAAGGCAATACACAAGTACTATTATCATTCTTAGTATACTTTTCATGTTCGCTTTTCTGTAGAGGACTTTGATACTAGTGAAATAGTCTATGAAAGTAAACAGCAATAAACACTTCGAACTAAAAACTCTCTTTCTAATAAAAGAATTATTTCAGCAAAATCCCAAGTATGTGCAAATACATACAATTGCAGTAACAAACACACCTCCTATTCCAGGTCCCAAATTTGGTACAGTTGAGCTCTGTCCCGTACTGCCAGCGGTGCTATTTCCAGCACTATTACTGCCACTGCTCTCACCACTGGTGCTGGTACCCGTTGTGGAAGTCTGCGAGCTGGACTGAGGAGCCCAAGGATTTGGTAGAGGATCTCTATTTTCTGTACGAGATGGCTGACTGTCCCCTCCTGTTGATGCATTGCTTACTAAAGAAGCAAATGGGTTACCTCCAAACTACAGAGGATGGAAAGCAAACATGTATCATCTACTAAAGCCAACCATTTTTAAGACTGCTATAAATAGCAAGTTACCTTTCCGAGTAATTAATTGTAAATATTCTGAAAAGATGCCAGCACTGAGAGACACTAGCACCTCCAAAAAATTAAATCACATTCCTTTTTGAAAGCAGTGCTGCTACTGCACTAGTATTTTGATTACAGTAAGATTATATCTTGCCTATTGGTTTCCAACTTCAAAGCCTTTTTTCTTCCCATCTTATGTTCTAAGTTATTAAACACACCCTCAAAAAAATTTCCTGGACCTCAGAATTTTAAGGCAAATAATTAAAGGAATTAAAATTTAAGTAATACAGAAATTCATTAACTTTAAAATAGCTTCTCATACACACAAACCGGTATCTGTAATGCAGTATCTTCAAGCTTAGAAAAACACAGAATTTTTAAAGATCTCTCCTCTCAAAAGTAGGAGGCCACATAGTGACTTCAAGCTTCAAAAAATGTTTTGTCAAGTACACATTCGGAAATTTACATGTTTTTAGTTTTTAAAAAATATTTACTTTCAGTGGCATTTGCAATCTTTTCTCACCTGTTCCTGTGCTGCATTCAACATTGGCTCCTGAATATCTGTGTACATACGTCGCAAGGCATTGTATCCACCTGGTATACTTTCAAGGTTGCTCAAGGCTCGGTCTTGGTTTCGCATCATTTCCTGCATCATTGCAGGGTTTCTTGCAAGTTCTAGTGTCTAGGGAAGTGGAATGTTTAATCTGTATTAATAAAAAATTCATTCTAAAGTGAAAGCATCAGCATTTGGCAGTATCTCAGGTACCACTGTCTAACCCAGTTTTCAAATTATGATTGAAGTCAAATCACGATGTCAGCTTAGTGGGAGTCAACTGAATTAGATATTTAGCCAGCGCTCTACCACAACCATCACTATGCTGGCTGGGTCAGGAAAGATGACTAAACAAAAGAAAAACTTTGAATGAACTATTCTTTCTTCATCTTTTCAACACAATATACTCCTACTATTTCTAATATCATTACAGCAGGCAGTCTATAATATGAACTCTGAAATAATTGTCTACATTGTCAAAGGTATCAATTTGGTTTTTGATACATTCTGCCACACAGCATATCTTGTGTACCACCTAATTTTAAAAGTACTCAGAAGTACCCATAGTTAGATAAAATGAAAATGCATAGCGTTTTGAAGAATTACTACTTTTGTTAAACTCATTGGCCAGCCAACAGAAGGTTTCAAGTGCACACAGTGACATCCAACTCTAACCTCAGAAGACATGATTACACAGTTTTCAATGTCTTTCAAAACTATGTTGCAGATTTTCTGAATTATAAGTCTATTTTGGACATCAACAACTAGAAATACAAACATCAGTTGCCTAGAGCAATCTTTTATGGATTTTCTAACAAGCATGTCCAATTCCTGCTCTGTTGTCCATAGTTACAGTATAATAAAAGGTCATGAACTTAGAGAGATCCTTCTACATACCTGTCTCATTATATCTGGATTATTCAGCATGTGACTGATTTCTGGATTTCTCTGTATCAGTTGCTGCATTTGAGGGTTAGCCATAATTAACTGCCTCATCAGGTCAGGATTTGAAAGCATGCTCTGAACAAATGGATTTTCCATTATCTGAACCATTATTTCTGGGTTGGACGTAAGTTGTCGTTGCATCTGACTTTGTAACTCTGAAAAGTTTGATGCATTTAAGCCCAGGCTACTCAGGCCTGCCAAACCTCCAAGGCCACCTTTAAGAGGAAAGAAAAAAAAATTAAACTTTCAGCTTCTAGTATATTTCTAAACACATCCAGGTTCTTTCTAAGTACAAAATACATAAACATAACCCACACTTCAAAATAATGAAACACAATGGAAATTCTGTCTTTCAAGGCTGTTAAGGAGTCATCCGCTAAGAGTTTGCTTCTTTACATAACAAGACACCTAGAAATCCAAACCACATCTGAAATATAACTTGTTACAACTCTAACAGCTTTTCTTCTACTTTACTATAGCTGAGGTACAAGGGATGTTTGAGTTTTGGGGCCTCAGGTTAATTCCCACCACTTTCCAATACATTTGTAATAATCATTTATAGACAGACCGCTGCCACGAGGAATCTCTTAATACAATGCATACTCCCTATTCTAAACAAAAAGTAGAGCTCTTCTTTTTGCTGATATAACAAGAACTAATAATGCTTTAAATTCTCCTCCTTTGCAGAGTTCAGCAAACACAAAAGTTTCACATTTTCAGAAGGTACTAGTCAGTCTGGAAAACTGTTTAGAACTAAAGAAAGCAATTGTTTAACATAGTTTTTCTGGGTTTTTTGTTTTGTTTTTTAAAAAGAAAGCAAACAATGAAAGAGCATGAATAACAAAACCCAGTAACTATGGAAAGAGATAATATTTTTAAATCATTAGACTTCTGTCTCTGTTCCTGAAAGAGAAGACTGATAATGCAAATCAGACTCAGAACCTAAGAAATACTGGTTTGTAGGATAGGAGTAACTTTGTTACTTCTTTTCCAAGTCATGGGTCCAACTTCAATACTCTCTTCAGGCCAGTTCAAATGCACTGTTAAGGAGGAGGAGGAGGAGACTGGAAGGAATTTAATTACCTATAGTGCCAGAATAAGAGATCAGTGGCACCTTACTACTGAAGATGAAACAGCACAAGCCTGAAGTTCTGTACATAAAAATTAAGGAAACAACTTCCCTCTGATAACTTACTGATCAGAAACTTATTACAACCAATATAAAATTACTGATTATAAAAATCTGTGATAATTTTTTTAAAAAATCCCATTTACATTAGAATAAAGCTCCAGGGATACTTACCTGAAACCAAAATACCCACCATGTTACCTAACAAATATTCTTACCCAAGCCAAAAGAGTTGCTATTTGTTGAAGTTGGTGTTGAGGTATTACTGCTTGATATTGATGTGGTAGCAATACCACCAGTGGTGTGTGTTTGTTGACCTGGATGGTCTTGTGATCTATAAAAAGCAAGTTTAAAAAATTACAAGTTGAACAAGGTGTGGTAGGTTGACCTCAGCCAGTTAAACCCCCACTCAGTTACAATGTCATTTTTCCCCTGCCCCAGGCAGGACGGGGGAGAGAATTGGAAGGGCAAAAGTGAAAAAAACCTCATGGGTTAAGATAAAGACAGTTTAATAAGTGAAGAAAAAAAACAACCAAACAACAACAGAAAAGCGATGCGAAGGCAATCGCTCACCACCTCCCATCAGTAGACCAATGGTCCAGCCAGCCTCCGAGCAACAGCTACTTTGGAAAAGTTCCCCCCTGGTTTTATTGCTTAGCATGACATTATATGGTATGCAATATCTTTGGTCAGCTTAGTTCAACTGTCCCAGCTGTGTCCCGTTCCCAACCCTAGCCTACTCACTGAGGGGGGGGAAGGAGAAGGCACAGAGCAAGAAAGAGAGAAGGAAGGCCTTGATGCTGTGCAAGCACTGTTCAGAAACAGTTAAAACATCAGTGTGTTATCTACACTGTTAGGTCAAAAATCCAAAACACCACACCATACAGGCTGTTTTACTTTACAAGAAAGTAAAACTCCATCCGAGCCAGACCCAGTACACAAGGTCTAGCATTTAATATAATGTAATGATGTAATGACATTTAATACAGGAACAGTATCATACTTGAGAATCCTAATTTACATTTTTGTTATTTCTAAAATAAAGAAACTATTATCTCTAGATGTCTTCCTTGCCAAACTCAAACAGGAAGTATACAGAAGGTAGAAGCAAGGGCGGGTAACCTGGGAGGAACGCTAAGACATTGCCTGAGTCTCTTTCTTATACAGAGTTAGGAAAGACAAAGCCCAAATGGAATTTAATTTAGTAAGGGATGTCAAAGACAACAAGAAGGGCTTCTATAAGTACATAGGTGACAAAAAGAAGACTAGGGAAAACGTGGGACTGCTCCTTAATGAGACAGGGGACCTGGTTACACAGGACATAGAAAAGACTGAGGTACTGAATGCCACCTTTGCCTCAGTCTTTACTAGCAAGACTGGCTTTCAGGAATCCCAGGGCCCTGAGACCAGGGAAAAAGGCTGGAGCAAGGAAGATGTACCCTTTGTGGAAGAGGATCAGGTCAGGGAGTACTTAAAGCAAACTGGACACACGTAAGTCCATAGTCCCTGATGGGATGCACCCACGACTGCTGAAGGAGCTGGCTGATGTCATTGCAAGGCCACTCTTGATAATCTTTGATCCATCATGGTGACTGGGAGAAGAGTCTGAAGACTGAAGGAAAGCAAATGTCACTCCTATTTTCAAGAAGGGCAAGAAGGTGGACCTGGAGAACTACAGGCCAGCCAGCCTCACCTTGATCCCTTGGAAGATGATGGAGCAGCTAATGCTGGAAACCATTTCCAGGCACAGGAAGGACAAGAAAGCCATCAGGAGTAGTCAGCATGGATTCACCAAGGGGAAGTCATACTTGACCACCTTGATAACCTTCTGTGATGAAATGACTGGCCCTGTAGATGAGGGAAGAGCAGTGGATATTGTATACCTGGACTTCAGGACGGCTTTTGACAGTGTCTCCTATAGCATCCTCATAGAGATGCTGATGAAGTAGGGGCTGGATGAGGGAAATGGAAAACTCTCTGAGTGGCCAGATCCAATGTGGTGATCAGTGGAACAGTCTGGTTGGAAGCCAGGAGCTAGCAGTGTACCCCAGGGGTCAATACTGGGTCCAATCCTGTTTAACATCTTCAATAATGATCTGGATGATGGGGCAGAGTGTACCCTCACCAAGCTTGCTAATGACTCAGAACTAGGAGGAGTAGCTGATATGCCAGAGAACCATGCTGCATCCAGAGGGAACTTGACAGGCTGCAGAAATGGGCTGATGGGAACCTCATGCATTTCAACAAGGGGAACTGGTGCAAAGTCCTGCACCCGGGAAAGAACAACCCCAGACACCAATATATGTTGGGGGCTGACCATCTGGAAAGCAACTTAGCAGAAAAGGCCCTGGGGGTCCTGGCGGACACCATGTTGAACATGAGTCAGCAATGTGCCCTTGCAGCAAAAGAAGGATAATGGTATCCTGGGCTGTATTAAGTGGAATGTTGCCAGCAGGTCAAGAGAGGTGATCCTTTCCCTCTACTCAGCACTGGTGAGGCCACACCTGGAGTCCTGTGTCCAGTTCTGGGCTCCCCAGTACAAGCAAGACATGGATGTACTGGAGGGAGACCAACAAAGGGCCACAAAGATGATGAAAGGACTGGAACATCTCTCTTATGAGGAAAGGCTGAGAGAGCTGGGACTGTTTAGCCTGGAGAAGGGTTGGGGGAGATCTCATCAGTGTATATAAATACCTGAAGGGAAGGTGCCAGGCTCTTGTCAGTGGTGCCCAAGTGACAGGACCAGAGGCAACTGGCACAAACATAGGAGGCTCTTGTCTGATCATAAGGAAAGATTTTTTTTTTTTTTTTTTTTTTTTTTTTTTTTTTACTGTGAGGGTGACTGAGCACTAGAACAGGTTGCCCAGGGAGCTTGTGGAGTCTCCCTCCTTGGAGATGTTCAAAAGCTGTCTGGACACGCTCCCAGGCAAGCAGCCTGCTTGAGCAGGTCTGTTGGACCAGATGACCTCCAGAGGTCCCTTCCAACCTCAATCATACCGTGATTCTCAGACATCTATAATCTCATCACTTCTTCAGAACAGTAGTTTCTAACATTAAGAAAAATGGATGGGCATCACTGCAACTATTACCACCTTTTCATCTTATCCCTGGGATGCCTGTCAATGAATTGCTTCCTTAGTCCTTACCTTGCTTTAGGGATCCGGATGTACTCCTATCCCCTCAAAAATAGTACTAATTCCATGTCTGAGGCTTAAAGAAGAGTAGGCTAGCAAGATCTACAAGACAGGATTTATTCCATACCATACCTTTAGTAGGACTGAACGTCAAATTAAGTTAAAGTCTTATTTCATTACAAGACTAATATCAGAATTTCAATATTCTTTAAGACTGTATGAGCACAGTAACAATGTGCTCAATACTGGGTCCAATCCTGTTGAACACAAAGTTAACACCATCATAAACTAGCACAAGCACTCAAGGCTGCTTGCCCAATTCGTATGCTCACCACACCTGTCTACCCAGGCATAAGCATGGGTGCTACCATGCAGTGAAACAGATTGTTCAGATCGTCTTCAGACTGTTGTTCTGCACCAACTATAACAAAGAAGCTTATTCAAGTGATTTAATAGTAATGGCTCAGTTTAGAAGATAACATTAACTTTCAAAAGGTGTATGTATGATATCTAGGAACACAACCTTACAGAATTTGGGTTGCTTCTCTTGTTCAATAGCAGGAGTATTTGTACTGCTTTTGAATGCATTTTAGTCAAGCCTAGGTTTGCCCAACAGAAAGTAATCACACTAGGAATTAAGAATATTTTTACTACTTAGAGGTAAAGAGAAGATTGCTCATCAGTCAGGTTACCTGTTTTGCGTTTTGATGACCAGGTGAACAGTGAGTCCATCGTGAATCCCATGCTGAATCAAAGTATCTTGATCTTTTAAAATTTTTCCAGCAAATATCAAAACAAGCTGATCAGTGTGGGACTTGAAATGCTTAGAGATTTCTTCCTTGAACTAAACAGAAGTTAATTATATAATTAAGAAGTTAACTATATAGTCATGTAATTGAATACTGAACTATTAATTTTTTAATACTTTAAGGAAGAGCTATTTTGCTCACATTTATTATATTAATCCGCTTGCATGATATGTTTCGCTTTATACAACCTAGAAACACATCACTAAGTTATCTCAACTTTCTTTTTATCCAAAGGAAGATGGGAAATCAAATCATTCTTTTTCCGTACAATTAAAGTCAAGTCTTTCATATCTAGATCACTAAGTATATAGTTGGCAATAACAAAAATTGGCTTCCACTTAAAGACTATACTGTCATTTCAGTCAGGCATGTACCCATGACACAATAAATATATAGTAGTACACGTGCCATTAAAACCATCCGTTGCTGACATGCCGAGGATGCAACAACACATTATGTTAATTCAGTCCACATTTGTGCAGGCACTGAAAGGAGCAGTATCCTTTCTTCATTGAAGACGATGGGCCAGAGGAGGGCCACGAAGATGATCAGAGGGCTGGAGCACCTCTGCTATAAGGACAGGCTGAAAGAGTTGGGGTTGTTCAGCCTGGAGAAGAGAAGGCTCCAGGGAGACCTTGTAGCAGCCTTCCAGTATCTGAAGGGGGCCTACAAGAAAGCTGGAGAGGGACTTTTTACAAGGGCATGTTGTGATAGGACGAGGGGTAATGGCTTCAAGCTGGAAGAGGGTAGATTTAGATTAGATCTCAGGAAGAAATTTTTCACTCTGAGGGTGGTGAGGCACTGGAACAGGTTGCCCAGGGAAGTTGTGGAGGCCCTGTCCCTGGAAGCGTTCAAGGCCAGGTTGGATGAGGCTTTGAGCAGTCTGGTCTAGTAGGAGGGGTCCTTGCCCATGGCAGGGGGGTTGGAACTAGATGATCTTTAAGGTCCCTTCCAACCTAAACCATTCTACGATTCATGGACATAGTACTGCTACCTTTCACGTGTCAAAACTAGAAATCCTTTCCATACAGTCAAAAATTATTTCTTAGGTGGCTCTGCTCTCTCATCCAACTCATGACAGCTACATGAAATGTGCTTCCAGCCCATGGCATGGTGAATAGACACATATTTCAGCTGACTGTGAAATCACACCTTCATTAAAACAACTGAACCTAGAAAAGCAATTCTATTTCTTCCTGCCTTCTTAACCAATAACAACCATGTTATGCTTTGACCAACTTCTGACAGAGATTCATTATTCTGTAGAAAAATACTCTCGCAGAAAAGTGATTAGTTCACAAAATGTAAGAAAACCAAATCAATTTATTCAACATGACTAATCAGTAGACTAAATGTTTCTGAAAGGATCTTAGGCAGTTAGGAAACCCTCCAGAAGTTCACAATATTTAACATTTTTCAAGTAGTACGGTCAACTTGATTTTTAAAAGACTCCTACTCCAAACATCTTAGTGAACTCTCACACAGGAACCCCAAATATTAATCTTGCAATGACTTATCATTAAATAACTATATTTTATAAGAGGCAGCGCTAAAAAAAAAAAGAAAACCCCACTGTATTGTTCTCTCAAGGCGAGTCCCTAATTGAAAAGGTTTATAGTATCGGAAGATATGAAACAGATCCCCAAAAAATGAGCCTAAGACACAACAGAGGAAAGAAACCTCTATGCCTGGGTAGCAGGTAGCATTTGGTCAGTTAGAAGTCTGCTCACACGGAATTGGTTCCAGTTCTTAGAGAAACATCTTTTAAGCCAACCTTTTTATTGCTAATATTTAGACATGCAAGCATTCTAGGAAGCCATTTAATCCATTCCTGCCTGAAGTGGATTACTTACCTAAATTATTCAGACATTATAGTGGATTGACCTTGGCTAGCCACCAGGTACCCACCAAGCCGCTTTATCACGCCCCCTCCTCAACTGGACAGGGGAAGAGAGAAAATATGACGAAAGGCCCATGATAAGGACAGGGAGATAAGGATAAGGGAGATCACTCATCACTGCAGATAAGGACAGGGAGATTACTCATCAATTACCATCACAGGCAAAAAAGACTTGACTTGGGCTAATTAATTTCATTTATTGCCAATCAGAAGTCAGAGTAGGATAATGGGAAATAAGAACAAATCTAAAACACACCTTCCCCCCACCCCTCCCTTCTTCCCAGGCTCAACTTCACCCCCAAATTTCTCTACCTCCTCCCTCCCAAGTGGCACAGGGGGGATAGGGAATGGGGGTTGTGGTCAGTTCATCATACATCTCTGCCGCTCCTTCCTCCTCATGCTCTTCCCCTGCTCCAGCATGGGGTCCCTCACACAGGAGATAGTCCTTCACAAACTTCTCCAAATTGAGTCCTTCCCACAGGCTGCAGTTCTTCACAAACTGTTCCAGCATGGGTCCTTTCCACAGGGTGCAGTCCTTCAGGAACAGACTGCTCCAGCGTGGGTCCCCTGCAGGGCCACAGGTCCTGCCAGAAAACCTGCTCCAGCAGGGGCTCTCCATGGAGTCACAGCTTCCTTCAGGGCACATCCACCTGCTCCAACATGGGGTCCTCCACAGGCCACAGGGTGGATATCTGCTCCACCGTTAACCTCCATGGGTTGCCAGGGGACAATCTGCCTCACCACAGTCTTCTCCACGGGCTGCAGGGTAATCTGCTCTGGCACCTGGAGCATCACTTCCTCCTCCCTCTTCACTGACTTTGGTACCTGCAGAGTTGTTTCTCTCACATATTCTCACTCCTCCCTCTTCCGGCTGCTGCTGCACAGCGTTTTTTCCCCCTTCTTAAATATGTTATCACAGAGGCGCTACCACCGTTGCTGCTTGGCTCAGCTTTGGCCAGCGACATGTCCATCTTGGAACTGGCTGGCATTGCCTCTATTGGACATGGGGGAAGCTTCTGGCATCTTCTCACAGAAGCCACCCCTGCAGCCCCACCTGCTACCAAAACCTTGCCATGCAAACCCAGTACAGACATGTTCTCAGAGGTCCTCAGTGATAGAGACTCCATAGCTTTCTTCGAAGAAATCTATTTCAGTGCTTCACTATCCTATTTTTCATTGTCCTGTCCATCACGGACATGGCAAACAGATTGTTGTTCTCCTCAGAATAAAGGGTTGCAGTACAGCTAATCTTTCCTTGAGGGTTGTGTTTTCTAATCTAATCATTCCCACCACTCTCTGGATTTTCAAATCCAACCATATCTTTCTGGAAGTGTAGGGCTCAAAACCGGCCACAACATTCCATATGAATCTGCTGTGGTTTGGGCCGGACTGGCCACTGAAATGAACAACAGATGCTCTCTCTTACTTCTCTCCTCTTCAGAGAAGGGAGAGCATCTCCCTTCAGGGAGAGAAGGATGAGAGAGAAAAGAGACTTATGAGTTTAGAAGGAACTAAACTAATGAAAATATTAATAAAATAATTAAAAGGAAATAATGAATAATATACAGTCTATACAAAACCATATCAAGCTCCCAGGATGACAATCATGTCACCCAGCAGGCACTGGGGAAGTCCCAGACTGGACTCAGCAGATGGAAACTGGATTTTGGATCTGGATTCAGAAATGCACGGATCGGAATCAAAGGCAGATGAACAGACAGAGTCCTCCTTGGATGCCAGCCACTGAAGAAAGAGGGCTGACCCTTTGATCCCTCAGCTTTTATACTAAGCATGAGGCAGATGGGATGGAATACCCTGTTGGTCAGGTTTGGGTCACCTGTCCTGTCCACTACTCCCCACAGGTGAAACCCCTGTATGCTTTTCTGCTTCTGACCCTCCAACGGGGCAAGTAACAAAGTTGGCTGGCCTTGGTTGTTATAGCAATAAGGATAAGCCAGAGCCTCTCTGCATACCATTCCTTGGTATAAATTATAGACAATCAGGTCTTATCACTCTGGGAGCAGACAGTGTCTGAAAAAAATATGCTATTAATTTCAGAGTGTTCAGTTAGTTAGAAGAGGCTTAGCTGCAAAGTAAAATTGCTGAACAGAAGATTGGTTCTGTTTTACCTCAAACCAGGACAGAATTCTTATCCACACTTAGAACAAAAGGATAAATTCTACATCTTGCAAGCTATATTTCCATTTATAAGTTCTAAAATCCATATGGGAAAATATCAGTTTAACAGTGTTGACTCGTTTAACAGCTATAATCTCTAGACCCTTTTCTGCAGAGGAGTTATGTAGGCAGTTGCTTCCCACTCTGCATTTTTCTGGTTATTCTTAAGAATACTGTCATGGTTTAAACCCAACCAGCAGCTAAGCCCCACACACCTGCTCTCTCACTCCCCCACAGTGGGATGGGAGAATCAGAAGGGTAGAAGTGAGACGACTTGTGGGTTGAGATAAAGACAGTTTAATAGGTAAAGCAAAAGCTGTGCACACAAGCAAAGCAAAATAAGGAATTCGTTCCCTACTTCCCATAGGCAGGCAGGTGTTTAGGGCCATCTCCAGGAAAGCAGGGCTCCATCACGTGTAACAGTTACTTAGGAAGACAAATGCCATAACTCCAAACGTCCGCCCTTCCTCCCCACAGCTTTTATTGCTGCGCATGACATCATATGTTATGGGATATCCCTTTGGTCAGTTGGGGTCATCTGTCCCAGCTGCGTCCCCTCCCAACTTCCTGTGAAGAAGTGTGAGAAGCAGAAAAAGCCTTGACACTGTGTAAGCATTGCTCAGCAATAACTAAACCACCCCTGTGTTATCAACACTGTTTTCATCACAAATCCAAAACATAGCCCCATACTAGCTACTATGAAGAAATTTAACTCTATCCCAGCCAAAACCAGTACAAATACACATTCCATTGTAACATAAAACCAGCAGAAATCCTTATAATTTGATACAAAGTAAATGCATAAAGAACTACCATACTGTGCCAGACCAGAGAGTAATGACGTTTATCCAAACTCATTTACTATCGTATTTTCCACAATAAGTTGTTACAGTGAATTCCCACAACTTAGTTGTCTTAAGAATGCTGATGCAGTAGTATAATCAACATTGTTTACTTTATCCCAAACCTTGTTACACATTTTTAGAAGCAGTTATTTATCCACGCGGTTAAGGAAACAAGACACTTGTAGAGCTTAACCATGCAGTATCTAATATTGCCAGTATGCAGGTATCAAAGCATATACACTTGCCTTTCTCTATTAACGTGCAGCCATGGTAATTAGATGATCTGTAAAAAGAGCACTACAGTAAGAAATTAATACAACAGCCTGTGTACCAGGACCACAAAAGAACTCCTACAATAACGAATGTGGATGATCCACATGTGCAAGGGATCTCTTTCCAGCCGGTGTAAGATGACTACTACGAATACCGAGCCACATTTTTGTCTAACTGAAGCATATCTACATAAAAACCCAATAGAACTGCAAAAAAAGCATCAGGTCTCTTCATCAGCATTCAGTACAACCTCAAGACTTCCGAATGAGAAGGTATGAACAGAACCAGACCTTCTGTTTGATATTTCATCCACAACAGAAGATCACACAAAAACTAGGTTACCATCTAAAATATTTTGCAAATGAGTCTCCCAATTACTGTTAACAAGCCTTACAATGACATCTACCAGGACTTCTGCAAAGCATTTGATGCTGTCCTGTGCGACATCCTGGTCTCTACATTGGAGAGACATGGATTCGATGGATGGATGGATGGATAAGGAATCTACTGGATGGTCGCACTCAAAGAGTTATGGTTAATGGCTCAATGTCCAAGTGGTAACCTGAGGAGGAATTAGGCATTGTAGGATTGAAAGGGTTAACAGGATTGAAGTACTGAAGGGTCCAGGTCATGTCGGAAGGGAGGAGACTTGTGTGTCTGGAACAGGAGTAAAAACAAGATTAGAAGGAAATAAACGAGCGAGCGCATGACCTTGTTTGTGAAAGGGGGAACTGCAAGGTTGTAAAAGAGAGCCAATTGTATCAGCTAAAGGGACGCATGAAGGACGCGTGAACAGGACACATAAAC
>VFFE01008892.1:67546-78948 GCA_008921705.1 Burhinus oedicnemus
CTCTGCATCTACCTTTGATCCTGATCTTGATCCTGATCCTGATCCTGACTCCAGATCCGGAATCCAGTTCCTGTCCGTCACTGAGTCCAGTCTGGGACTTCCCCTGAGCCTGCTGGTGACGTGATTGTCATCCTGGGAGCTTGATACGGCTTTGTATATTTCATTTCCTACTAAATACTTAAGTCTCTCTTTTTTCTCTCTTTTCTTTCCCCTCTCTTTCCTGTCTCCTGAGCGGAGCAGGAGAGAGAGAGAGCATCTGTCGTTCCATCGGATTGGACCAATCTGGCCCAAACCACGACACATTCAAAGCTCTTTACAATGGCTTTTTTGAAACATGTCAAACAGCTGGGCAGGGCTTCATTGTTGGTGGGATCATTTTTGCTTTTATTTTAGGAACATGGGACTGGCAGGTAACATCTTGCAGTTACGTTTGGTTCCCTGCTGTTGCAAATACTATGTTATAGGATCCCTTTCATCAATTGAGGAAGCTCCAGTTTGAAACCAGTTGGGTTTTTCTGTTGTTTTTTTAGACTTTGCTATTCTCTTGGGAAGACTGTTCTAGAATTGTAATTGCTTTGTGGTTTTCCCGTTGTTGTTGTTCTTCTTACAAGTTTCATAATAGCTGTCAGGGCTATAGGCAGCTTGCATTCAGCTCTGTGGTACTCGATCTGGGGGGAACAGCAGCAGGGGGGTTCGCATGTCTGGATATACAGGTAGTCCGAGTTGTACTGGGGGACAGAAGAGTTAACTTATTTATGCACGAGCATAGCACTGATGTTGCCAGACTGGGCTAGCTTGTTGGGAGGCCACATGGGCGTGTTTCTGCTTTGCTGTGGGAGCTGGGGTGGCTCAGGTGCAGGAAGTTGCTCCTGCACACAGAGCCAATGTGCTTCAGCTGTTCAGTGGAACTAATAAACTCTCACAGAACACAGTGTACTCAGGAGGACAGCGTAGACACCCAAATACCATGTAAGAGCTAACCTGAGTCCAACAGGCCTGGCAGGCAGCCCAAGCTGGCTTTGTTGAGCTGCTGTGCTTGCCAATACCAGGATCACAGTGTTGATATTGCACATAGCTATTTGAGGCTGGCAAGGCTTATGTGGGAGTTGCTAACCTTCTGCTAGACTCAAGTTATGCCTGAAAGTGTTATAACTGTATTTGCATGGCACTGAATCTGAGCTAATAAGTCTTTCCAACCTGATTTTAACTCTGTGCTGTGTCTCTTCGTCTGTGGCACAGTTAATCCACGACCTGGATCATTCAGCCATGGGCTGTTTTGTTTTGGAAACACCATGTCTCAGTGTTCCCAGTTGCAATTTGTTCATGACTTGCAGTTCAGAAGGAATTTAAAATAAGGTATGTGCTCTGGATCAGCATGAAAGAGATTTTTTTTTTTTTTTTTTAAAAAAAAAAGTCAGGCTTTAGAGAAGAGGATGCCTTAGCATGTCCTGCCTCTGCCATTGAATCCAAATTTGTGTTACTCCTTCATCCTGTCCCCTGAACCTTGAAATGCTCATTCCATATCTAGAGTGATCTTTTTTTGCTCCATTCTTAGGGTAATCTTTCTCCAGCTCTTCACTCAGTTTCTCGTATGATGTCTTTTCTTCCCCCTGTTCTGTCTTTATCATTGCACATCCAAAAATGCCTTTAAACACATCCTGTGGGCTGACAGACCAAGGCTTCCTTGTGATGCTTTGTCCTTCCCTCCCATGCTTGTTAGCTCTCTCCCACCCACCTCTGCCCCCAGCCTCATCATTGTCTTTTAGCCTCTTAATTCAGGTTCTCTCCTGGTGACCTATTTGCCCATTAGTTCATTCTCCCTAAATATTAAGTTTTATAGCTAGCTAGTCCAAATCTTCATTCACTTAGTTCCCAGTTTCTTCCCCTGGGATTTTATCCTAAGCTACTTCCCCTGCCTTATCATGCTTCAAGCAGAGCTGCTGTGCATCCTGTATCCCTCCTTTTGCTGGGCCTGCTGATGCGAGTGGAAGGACAGTATTGCAAGGCCAGGAGATGAGCTCTGTCTCTTAGTGTTCCTGGTGCTTAGTTGCTTCCATCTGTTTAGCTTTTCAGAGCAGCAATTGCAGAGAAAGTCAGCGCAGCTGCCTTGGAGTGTTCTTACTTCAGATGAGATCTCTAAGAGATTTAAGCTGGAATATAACTACTCTGCACAGTATGTTTCTTCAGAGGCAGGTAACTTGAACAAATTTAGGCAGACTGTCACAAAAGAACACATTTCTCATGCAAGAAAGTTTTAAGCCTGCACCGTAAAGGTCGCTGGAATAATTTAATCTTACAATATTGTTGTTTTTCCATAGCTTCCCTCTGGAAAATTTTGAATAATATAGCTGATATTTTAGAACATCTGTCTGAAATGGATACTAGGTATGGAAAACTTCAGCCTCTCTAAGAAACTTTGTAGCATTATAGGAAATAAATCCAGCACTTTTGTCATGAGAAGTTTCAGATACCATACAGTAATGCTGTAAGTTTTCTGACGATGATCTTAGCTCAGGTGTTCATGGTATTTGAATTCCTATTTATATTCACTTGTTAATCATATGAATAAAGCTTTTGCAGTTTCATATGTGCCAAGAGCTACTGCCAAATATTGAAAGATTTTCTCCGTTTTCACATGGAAAATGAAACACGAAGTTGGAAAACAAATTTCTTGCTTCTAATTATTTGCATGTGTGTGCGTATATGCACATGTGCATATATATACACACATATTCATATTATTAAAAGTATCTGTTTTGAAATTACCTTGACTTTACTAGCAAGTGGAGGAGAAGCTGTATATCTGCCACTGCTGCAGGTAAGATGATGATGTTTTCATGATGAAGACAGATGGAAGTCTTGGCACACATCATCACGTTATTGTGTTCTTCAGTGCCAAGGAGTAACATATAAAAGATACAGCTAGGAACAGCATGCCAGATGAGGAGAGTAAGGCTGAAATAGCATGTAATGCTTGGTTACTCGATTCAGATTTTTAGGCAGTTTAGCAGCATCCTGAGACTTTGAGCTAAATAAGAGTTTGGGCAGTTCATGGGTTTGTGGTAAATCCATTGGAGTAGGCTGGAGATGATGAAAATTGTTTCATGACACTGAATTCCCAAGTCTTGGGTAGCCTGAGGACCCAGCCTGTGACCCAGCAGGCAGACTAAAGCCCCGGGGAATTACGGCAGGCCAAGAAATGACCTATGGGGAATCTAATCAGCTCAGCAACCTGCCTGGCTTCTGTGGAAATTTTTGACAGAACTGACTTGCTCCAGCAAAAAAAAAGTCTGTTTTGTTGCATCAATATTTCATGACTCTGACTGCTCTCCCTCTATTAAGCATTGCACCTGTTGTGATCTATGGTTGGCAAGAACATCTTGAAGACTGTAATGGCTGTGTGAGAGGTGTTTTGGTATGAATTCATACCAGAAGATAAAGTCTGTTTTAAAAAAAAACACACCAAACCAAAACAAAAAAAACAACAAACCTTTTAATCTTTCTTGTTCCTTTCAATGCTTTCCTATTTTTATCATCTATTAAGGTAGCAAAATAAATTTATTTCCAAGGGACTTAAAGGATAGGCAGGGTTTTGAGGTGTGGGGGTTCTTTGTTTTGTTTTGTTTTGTTTGGGGTTTTTTACCTCTTTGAGGCTTGCCTTGTAGGGATGGTATAAATGTTAGTAGTAATATAGTTGGTTCCCAAAGGAGGATGTTTCATTTCTAGATTTGGAACAATTGAATCAATGAAGTTTGAATGTCGTTTTCAGCAACTTACAATTTTGGCTTTGTTCTAAAGTCAGTGATTATTTAATTGTATTTTCCATAAAACATAGAGCATATATATTGATTGAAAATACTTCAAAATTTAACTTAGAAGTAAAACTGGAGAGCAATATATTTACATAGTTTCTTTATTTCGGTAGTGGATTTTTATACGCAAGCGGCTGCAGGGAGATAGTCTTCTGTATGTGAAATCTTATCGCTGCTGGTTGTAGGTCATTGCACTGAATAGTATGGGAAGTTTTGAGGACAAAGAACTTACTATTCTTATAAAGTAATGCTCTGAAATAATGGTATGAAATTTCATTGCTTACAGCATGTTACATTGTATAGGAATCATAATAGAATAATAGGCTACTAGCAATAGAATAATGAGGTATCATTTTTAATAAGGGAAATGTCAAATATTTGCAATAGAAGCAGCAAAGGAAGCTTTTACATTAGGTTTTAACACTTCAGTTTCTGCAGGGAGAATGATGGTGATTATTTTTCTTCTAGGAATTTGATCCCCAAGAGTTTTACTATCTTTTGGAAGCAGCTGAAGGCCACGCTAAAGAGGGGCAAGGCATTAAAACAGACATCCCTCAATATATTATTAGCCATCTGGGCTTAAATAAAGATCCTCTGGAAGGTAAGTACATCTCCTGGTCAAGCTATAGACTCCCAATTGCTTTCTTTTCAATGTATTTAGTCACTGTGATAATCTATTTGTACCTCAAAAGAGTCAAAGTAAAGATGGTAGCAGAACGAGCATTCACTAACCCTCGTGGTTCTCTCACAAGCTCAAAGGCATTAAAAAGGCTATCTGAGATTTTCTGTTGTGAATATCACTTACAAATACACTGTGTTGATGATACTCATCATCATCTTCCAGCCTGGAAATGTAACTTTCTTAGTTCAGCTCTAGCTTGAAATTTACTGGTATAATTTGATGGCAACTGTTATCCAACCATAGGTATAAATGAAACTGGGCTAAGCTGTTATTTGCCTTTCAGTGCCCCCAGGCTCCCACATCTTAGAATCCCTGAGAAGAATGTCTCCCATTCCTATCAAAACTGCAAAGATTTATTTTCCTGGGTAATTTATATATCCATGTTGAGGACTTCTGTAGGGGGAACTCGGGTTCCCGTGGAGGTATTGTCATTGCACAATTTTTGGTTGCCTGATTCTCATTTTAAGGACAGTATTGGGAAAACTAAAATTACTTCTGTTTCCTAACCAGACCATCTTCTCTTCCATCCTGACACCGGGTTCTGTCACTGGTGACATATGGAAATGAGTTCATTGTGTGCAGTGCTAGTCCTGCAATTTGGAAGTCCAGCAGAAATGTCATAATGAAAAATGCGTCTAGCTAGTGCTTGTCTTCTGTGTTTTGACCCAGGACAAAGGGGATCTCTAGGAGAGGACTTCATAACACAAAATAATAGCAAAAACTTTGATAAGCTTTTTTTTTAACCAGTTCTCGTGATGCAAGATCACATTTCCTTAAATCAAAGGAGGAGCATATTGTAAGTGTGTTAAAAGAAAATGCTTTTTTGTTCAACTTAAGCAGCTTGTGTTCAGCACTGCCAGATGTTGTCAGGAATTTGGTTAGATCTAATTCAATTAGATTGTATATTGTTGCAGATGATATTCATGTTATGTTAACAGATTTAAAGGAAGTCAAGCCTATTATTAGTCCTCTTCCTATCTTCACAGAAGAACTTCCTCATCCAAATTTAGTATTATTTTTATCTGAGAGATAGATTAAAGCAGCCTCGGCACTTTTTGCTTGGATTTGGAGTGCAGCAAGGATGCAGGGCAAATTGCAAAAATACACATAAATATTGTTTTCCATGTGGTACTGGGAAAGATCAAGAAGTAGCTTAAAATCCTCTGCAAGATAGAGGTGTCTGCTGGATTTGGAGAGCTTTTGGTCTGGCCTAGACTGACAATTCAAAAATTCTTCACTGATTAAGTATGCAAGATTTAATTTGGAGTGTGGGTTGAGGTTGTAGTATTATTGACCCTGGTTTAGCCACTTGAACCTTATCTTACTGATTGACTCTTTCTGGACACTTGGATAAAAGTGTTCCTCGGCATGAGTCAAGAAACCTAAGTTTAGTAATGTCTTTGAATGTTTTTAAACATTTATTGTGAGAGAGGTCTAGAGAAAAATGCTACAAACAAACAAGGGATACTATTTTCTCAGACTGAATATTTATTTTATGTGAGTGTACTTCATCTAGAACACATCTTATAATTGCATTTCATAAATTAAATATTGCTGAGTATAACTTAAACTTTGAAACATTCCAGGATAATTGAAATGTTTGTTTTGTGAGGGGGAAAATGGGCTATGTGGTTTGTCAGTAAATACTGAGAGGTATATGATGTGTAGATTACTGACCTTTGGTTCAATTGGAGATTTGGGTGATTAAGTTATTTTGTGTATCATTTAAAGGTTAATGTGTATGTAGATTTGTGATCAAACAATTCAGGACATCTGATTCATATTAATGCTTTCCTGCCTCTCCACAAAAAGTGATATTGATAAGCAGTAATGTGTAATGACTTCTTAAATGATCTGGCTTTGGTTTCAAATTGGTGCCTCTATATAAAAGTACATTTCCTAAGCAAAAATAAAATAATGTCGCTATGGGTTTATGCTCTTGAATTAATAATTTACAAAGGGAATTATTTGGAAACACTGTATTCACTGGTATAAAAAAATATTACATGAAGATCATCCTCCTCAGAGAGCTTTTAAATTCCTTGTATGCAAAAATGGAAAATATTTATATAGCAGAAGAACCAAATCTTTCAAAACAAACAAAACCCACCTCAGTAACTCCGCTTATCCTGAAACATGGAATTGTATATCTAAATAAGCTGTTAAATTCTGTCTGCAATGTCCATAAATGTTCATGCAAGGGATTTGACTTCCTCTGCAGAGAAGAGCAACTCGCTTCTTTAAACCCTTCTCTACTTACCTCCTTTGTTTGCTGCCATAGCTGTAGTATCCTTTCTTTGAGTGAAATGATGCATGCAGTACTTGGAGATAACACCAGATAAATTTATACTGTACTGAAAGCAATACCACAACAGATTCGTCACTTATCAGAGACTGGTGGCTGCATTTCTAAAGAGTTCCCCAGGGAGAAATTTTTCCCCATGGTTTTTAAATTACCATCTTTACCTTTTTGAATCATGAGTCTTCAGAAATGGTTTAAATCGATGAAAGAAAAAGGTAAGATGTTTAATGGTATTTAGATGAGTTTTAAAAAAAAAATCTCTTCAGGCATTGCAAAATGGTTCCATAGCTCCGTGTTTTGAAAGCTGACTCTTGGTTCCATTCCATTACTGCCTATTGTTGGCAAATAATAGGTATTTCTCAGATAATGGTTATTTTGCAAAAGTTCTGTTTAAAAATGGCTCATTTTAATTTGCTATTTATGAAAATAATTTCAGTTGAGAAGGCTGTCAAAGTATATTATTCTAACTTGCTTGGTTCTCACCCATACAATAAAGGTTTCATCAAGACTTCTATTATGAAAACCGCACGTTTACAAAACTGTTACTTTTGCCAGGGAAATCCACTCCAGTTTGGAATTTGGCCTGTATCATTTTAGCTTAGGCTCTCTTTTTTTTTAGATTTGTTTAATTCTCATTGGAGACTTTTTTCACTGTTTATTGACTTCATGTTCAGAATTTTTTTGAATGTTTTTAGCTTCTGTAATGCTTTAAAGATATGTTTGGTTTTTTGAAGTGACATTTTCATTACTTCTGATTCTTACACTTTACAAACGTTGTGTTTTGTATAGTGATTACATATGAGAGTTGCTCTTTAAATCTTTAGTTGTTCTAACAGAAAATTATGTGTGATTAATTTGCTCTAAATGATTACAGTGCTGTGTGGTATTTCACTTGTAATAGTCACTTATTACTATATAGAAAAATCCAGTTTAGATATTTTATGTGAATATTCAATTATTTTTCAAATTCATAAATTCAGTTAACAGTACTGATGATAAAAATTTCAGGCAGTCTTATCTCTGATCCCCAACACATAATTATGATAAAATGTGCATCTTCGGCTATGCAGAATATATAATTAACTATGTATATGATTAAAGTAACACTAAACTTCCCAGAGTCTTTTAGCTACCAGCTGTCCTGTTTAGCTTTTATTACCCAGAGGAATTCTTAGTTACTGGGCCCCTGGAGAACAGGATAGGCTTAGGAGCCCTGCAGCACAGTTTGACCCTGGCAGGGGCAACCAGGTCAAGTTGTAGACCCCCAAAATCTTAGCGATTCCCAGAGAAGTCGTCTGTATTAGTGACTCCATAAATGATAAGCTTCTAGGAAGGAAATGGCTTTTAGCTGATTCTGTTAAGCATATCAGCATTTCTGTGTATAAGATACAAACAATTTGGAGTCCATATCTGTCTAAACTAGAAGCTTTTTGCTCCAAATGTGAAGGAGTCCAAGAAGGATGGGGCCTAATATTAACTCCTCAGGGCCTACGATCTTCAGGAGTCTTAGCAAATTAGTGCTGCCTTTCCCTTAATGCTCAGATCACACACGGATCTCAGAATTCCCACATTTCAGCAGTCATAACAATATTGCTCTTCATTGCTTCATGGCTGTTTGAATTCAGTGGAAGATTACATAGGCATTGAATAGCAGATCTTAATTTTCCAGGTGGGATTTTCTTATATACGCTTGGAGATGCCTTACAAGTTATTAGACAAGTACTACAGATGGGACAGCATCTTTATTAACTATTCCACAAAAGTGACACCTCTCAGGTTTTCTGTACTTCATTTAGTTTTGTACTTACTATAGTTTAAAATGAAATTTCTAATCTTTGTTTCTAGAAATAGCTCAGCTAGCTAATTGTGACAATGGGATAGCAGAAACTCTGGAAACAGATGAATCAATAAGTGTAAGTATTCCTGTTATGTTGCTGCTTTTGCTGAATCTGAGTGTTGTGGTTTGGGCCAGACTGGCCACTGAGGCGAACGACAGATGCTGTCTCCCACCTCTCTCTCCAAGGAGTGGGGGGAAAGAGAGAGAGAGAGACTTATGAGTTCAGAAGGAACTACTTTAATGAAATATTAATAATAAAATAATTAAAAAGGAAATAATGAAATATATACAAAACTGTATCAAGCTACCGGGATGACAATCACATCACCGGCAGGCACTGGGGAAGTCCCAGACTAGACTCAGCAACAGATGGGAACTGGGTTCTGGATCTGGATTCAGGAATGCATGGATCGGTATCAAAGGCAGACAAACAGACGAGTCCTCCTCGGACGCTGCCCGTTGAAGAAAGAGGACTGACCCTTTGATCCCTCAGCTTTTATACTGAGCATGAGGCAGATGGGATGGAATACCCTTGTTGGTCAGTTTTGGGTCCCCTGTCCTGTCTGCTCCTCCCCGCAGGGGTGACCCCTCTACGCTTTTCTGCTTCCGACCCTCCAACGGGGCAAGTAACAAAGTTGGCTGCCCTTGGTTGTTATAGCAATAAGGATAAGCAGGAGACTCTCTGTGGGAAGTGAGTCGAGCGACTATGAGAAAGTGAGTCTTGAAGGCATAAAAAGACCTTGGGCGTCAAGCCAGACTGCCTTAGGACTGAACAAACCGTGGGAGCAATAGACAGCGGTATCTGCGGTTGCCGCTGGATTTTCAGGTAGCAGAAGAACAGCTGCACACGAGATGCATGTATTGCTTAATGTTGAACAGTGGAAAAGTACTAGGAGGATCTGTACAGGCTACAAGCTCTGGCATATATAAAAAAGATTATATAATCTTTATATATTAAAAGATTATTACTCTGGAGTCGAGACAATGAACCCTCCTTAAATTACCGTACCATCTACGAGCCTGAATTGATATAGGATGTATTTTAGAAAATCAATACAGTTGCTTCTAGCAATTATCCATGTCCATAAATCTTTGTTCACAGTCAAATTAACCTTCCCTCAGCTTTATACAAAAGCCAAAGCGTGTTGCAGGAGAGTAACTGAAATCAACAGCAAGACTTCTTTTTATTTACTTCAGATAAACTGCATTGTATGTAATCACTTCTTCAAGCATTTACATGATATAGGATGTATTTTAGAAAATGAATGACAAATGCAGTTTAGGGATAAACTAGTTCATAAAGTTAAACTATAGCAGACTATACCGTGTACTTAGCCAAAAGATAACATGAACTTAAAATGTTGCTGAGCTATGAAAACAGAGACTGAGGCCCAAGGATGGGAGGAACTGAGAACATGAACCTACAAGATAAAGGATGGTTTATCACCCGAATGACTAAACCAAGGTTCATGAATATGTATGAGATACTGACATTTAAGGTGTAACCTAAAGAAGCTTGGGTGTGCATGATAGGTGGAACGATCCCCCGTGCACCCAGCGCTGTAATAAAGAATGCCTGCTTTCTAAAACTTCAAATTAAGTCTTAGAGAGTGTATTTTAACCGGCTTTTTGGTATCAAATTGTGGGACAAAGTCAGAGTCCGACTGTGGGATCGAGCCACTAGTTCGGACAAAATGGCTGCTAGTTTGTTAGGGCCTTGGCAGACTGTGTTTGAATCCTTGAAGAGTTATGTGGGGTCTGCCGCTCGGGAACCTCAGGAGTCTGAGGAATCTGAAAAGGAGCTCTGTCCGCAGGAGCCCACAGCCGTAACAACCCCCGGTCCGCCTGCCGTAACTGCAAATGCAGAACCTCTTGATGATCCTTTTGATCCAGGACCAGTTGTTGTTCTCCCTACCTCCCTCTCACTGCTCTCTCTGAACTTTTGTCACTGCGGCCGCTGCGCGGATGAAGACTTTTTGCACCGGGGACGCCTAGCTTCTCCCCAGCTCCCCTTCCGCCGCCGTGCCCTGTGGTGCCCTCCTTCCCCCGGCCGCGATGCCGCTCCCCCTGCGGACCCTGGAGCCCCTGAAGCTGTGCAGGGCGGAGGGGGGCGGCGGGCGCCGCTGCGGCGCGGTGCTGCTCTTCGGGGCGCTGGAGCAGGTCAGCTCGTACCCGCTGGTGTCGCTGCTGATGCAGCTCTCCGACCTCTCCCGCTGCGCCGGCGACATCTTCGGCGGGATCCTCAGTGAGGCGGACTCCCTCTGCCACCGCAACGCCCGGCTCCAGCGCCGCCTCGGCACCCTGGAGGCTGCTCCTTGCCCGCCTCGACCACCGCAAAGTCAAGATCCCTGTTTCCAACCTAGATGAAGAGAGTAGACGGACTGTGCGCTACACTGCTCTCCCAGGCCCGTTAGTTGATGGAAACAGGAAAGCCGATTCCTTAGCAGGAACGGCCGCAATCACTTTACCTAACACCTTTCAACAAGCCTGTCTGTCGCACTCATTTTATCACCAAAGTGCGGCTGCGCTTTGCCACATGTTTCAGTTAACACGGAAACAAGCCAGGCAGATCATCCATCTGCTTGTGCAGATTGCCAATCTAATGCGTCTACACCTCCTTTTGGGGTGAATCCGTGGGGATTGGCCTCTCTTCAAATCTGGCAAACAGATGTAACGCACATCCCTGATTTTGGGAAACTTCAATATGTCCATGTCTCTGTTGACACGTTTTCTGCATGTATATTCGTTTCCGCCCATTCTGGAGAAAAA
>VFFE01008892.1:103251-118035 GCA_008921705.1 Burhinus oedicnemus
CCCATGCCACTGCCCGGAACACTATCCTGGGCCTTGAAAAGCAAGTCCTATGGCGACATGGCACCCCAGAGAGAATCGAGTCGGACAATGGGACTCATTTCCGAAACAGCCACATAGACACCTGGGCCAAAGAGCATGGCATTGAGTGGGTATACCACATCCCCTATCATGCACCAGCCGCTGGGAAGATAGAACGATACAATGGACTGTTAAAAACTACACTGAGAGCCATGGGTGGTGGGACCTTAAAACATTGGGATACACATTTAGCAAAAGCCACTTGGTTAGTCAACACGAGGGGATCTGCCAATCGAGCTGGCTCTGCCCAGTCAAAACTTCCACGTACTGTAGAAGGGGATAAAGTCCCTGTAGTGCACATGAAGAATATGCTAGGGAAGACAGTATGTGTTAGTCCTGCCTCAGGCAAAGGCAAACCCATCCGTGGGATTGCTTTTGCTCAAGGACCTGGGTGCACTTGGTGGGTGATGCGGAAGGATGGGGAGGTCCGATGTGTACCTCAGGGAGATCTGATGTTGGGCGAGAATACCCAGTGAATCAAATTGTATGATGTTAATTGTTAAATAATACTGCCACTGTATGTTGTCATTATTAGAATTACTATTGATTGTATTATGGTAAGAATCGCCTAAATTAATGACAAATGGACTTCAATGAAACCGATTAAAGTGCAGCAGTGGTGTTACCAGAACTGACCCCAGCAGCTGGCGCCCAGCAGCTTCCTTGAGATTGACATCTTCAGCCCGTGGACCGTGGGCATGGGCCGCATTGGATACACCAGCCACAAGACCTGAATACAGCATGCAGCAGTCCAGCACCATACAGCATCTCGCCTGCCCTGAGAGACTGTTCTAACAGAAGGAGCCCAAAGTCATGGATTAAATGAACTCAATGGGCATTTTTAGAGGGATGGCCCATACACTAAGGGAATTATATCTGTATGTATACATAAATAAGGAAAAATAGTGGTAATTAACTGGAAACTGTAAGATCTGGGCATGACGTAGATGGTATAGAATAAGGGGTGGGTAATGTCCTGGTTCCGGCGGGGATAGGGTTAATTCTCTGGCCCGGGACACAGGTATTCCATACCACGTGACGCCATGCCCAGTCCATAAAAGGGAGCTGGCCGGGAGGGGGAGGAAGGCGCGGTTCCGGAGTGGGCTGGGGCTGTGTGGTCCGGTCGGTGAGCGTCGGTACAGTAACCCTGTGTGTGCATCCCTCCGTCACTGTTATTGTTGTTGTTTCCCTCTTTCGTTTGCTGTTATGTTAAACTGCCTTTTATCTCAACCCACGAGTTTTGCCTTTTTCTTCCGATTTTCCCCACCGCCCTCGGGGGTTGAGCAGGCAACTGCGTGGTTCTCTGTTGCTGGCTGAGGCCAAACCACGACAGACCTGTAAACGACCTTTGAGCCATGGGGTGGTGTAGGAGACCGACAGAAAAACAAGATGTCTCAAAGTTCGCCTGCTGCCATACTGATAACAAAGGGGGTACACACTTGGTTATCAGAGCAACCAGACGCTGTTTCTCACAGCTGTGCTATACCAAGTGCTGCCCAAGTGATAAAGGCAGGAAAAGCCTATATGGCGACCGTGTCAAACGATGATATGTCGAGCAAAGGCGACCATAGCGCTGATGGGCCAAACTGCAAGTCAGCAGAGACTATAAACTGGTGCTGTGCCTTACCACAATCGGGACCCTCACCACCGTCACGACTTGAGAATCACGGATCAACGGGATGCTGCTGACTCCAGAGGACCGACGGGACGCCATGGGCCTGTGGTTGTGACTATACTCTTGCTGTGTTCTGTAATACTGCTTCTCCTTTCTACCTTTTCTCTACTTCTGCTTTTACTCTATCGCTCATCTCAGTGACTATTGCTGGGAAATAACAATAAAGCCCTAGTGAATGGCATTTGACCTCGTTTGTGTCTTAATCTCACGCTTGGAATTACAAAACACACACCCACCCCACACACCCCCCCTGACCCTCGATTGGACCGGGACGTAACAATCACAAAAATGATCAGGTTTTGCAATAGACTTTGCAGGTTCTTACGTAAACTGTGTCTCCTGGTTGGAACAGATGCACTGGAGTGTCCAAAGGAAGAGGAGTTTTCTGGTTCAAGTACCTGTATAAGGCAGATAAACTTTGGGAGAGAGAGATTAAATATTCTTTAATCATAGCTTGTCCCTTTATATGCACCTGATTTCCCTCTGTAGTTAAATGATTGGTTGGGTACAGTTTTCCGTACAAAATTTCAAAGGGGCTTACTCCTTCCTTTATCCTTGGAGTTATTCGAACTCTCAAAAGGGCTAAAGGAAGAGTTTCTGTCCACTTAAGATGAGTTTCCTGGTAAAGTCTGGAAATCTGTCTTTTTAGAGTTTGGTTCATTCTTTCCACTTTACCACTAGACTGAGGATTCCAGGGAGCGTGTAAGTCTCATTTAATATCTAGGAATTTGGAAACTCCTTGCTCTATTTCTGCGATAAAATGGGGGCCATTATCAGAAGAAATACCTTCTGGTATACCAAATCTATGGATAATCTCCTTTAATAAGATTTTAACTACCTCTCGAGCTTTGTTGGTGCGACAAGGGAAAGCCTCAGGCCAACCAGAAAAGGTATCTACCAATAAGTATTTATATAGGTTGCACCTTGGCAATTCAGTGAAGTCTATTTGCCAGTATTCCCCAGGAGTTACTCCTTGTTTTACAATTCCCCCCACAATCTTTCTAGTTATTTTTGGGTTGTTAGCACAATATAAAGCACATTTTTTTTTACTATTATATCTGCTAAACTTTGTATCTTTGGTCCAATGACATTTTTTGCAGTCATTACTAGTGTGTCTGCTCCTGCGTGTAGCTCCTGGTATAATCTTTTGAGTACGGCCTCCATCATCTTTTCAGAAATTAATAATTGTTTTAGTGGAGTCACCCACCATCCTTGATCATTTTTGGAACAGTCTAATTGCTCTGCCAACTGGTTTTCTTTTTCAGTATATTTCGGGGGTGACAGTCCTAGATGAGGTACTGGGATTAGTGCTCCTTCAATTTTTGATTCTTTCAATGCGGCCTCCTTTGCCAACTGATCTGCTTTCCAATTTCCCAATATAATTTCACTATTTCCCCTTTGATGGACTTTACAATGTATTAAGGCAACTTCTTTCGGTTGTAAGACCGCTTTTAAGAGTTTCACTATTTCTGTTCCATATTTGATTGGAGCTCTCTGTGAGCTTAAAAGTCCCCTTTCTTTCCAAATTGCTCCATGTGCATGAACTACTCCAAATGCATATTTAGAATCTGTGTAAATATTAACTCTTTTTCCTTGGCTGAGTTCCAAGGCCCGCGTTAATGTAATCAGTTCAGCCTTTTGGGCAGAAGTATTATGAGGCAGAGATTTAGCCTCTAGGGCCCGAGTAAGGGTTACCACTGCATATCCAGCTCTTCGTTTTCCTTCTGACATAAAGCTGCTTTCATCTGTAAACAGTTCCAATTCCACATTGGGTAAGGGTTCATCTTGTAGATCGGGCCTGCTGGAATATACTTGCTCGATAGTGGTTAAACAATCATGTTGCAATGTGTCAGATTCCGAGATTGGGAGCAAGGTAGCAGGATTCAGCGCAGAGGTCATTGAAATTATAACATCATCTTGCTCCAATAGCACAGCTTGATACTTGGCTAATCTGCTTGGGGAAATCCAATGGTGCCCCTTATTTTCAAGGAGAGAGGACACAGTAATCGGTTGACTCAAGGTTAATTTCCGAGATTCTTCAATCAGCGTAACAGTAGCTGCCACTGCTCACAAGCATGCAGGCCAACCTTTACTGACTTCATCCAGCTGTTTAGAAAAGTACCCCACAGGTCTCTTCCAGCTCCCTAATTTCTGAGTTAGGACTCCTAGTGCTACCTGCTGCTGTTCATGTACATATAGTTGAAAAGGTTTCCTTAGAATTGGAAGTCCCAGAGCCGGAGCCTCCATGAGCTTCCTTTTGATTTCATCAAAACCTTTTCTGCACTCAGGTGTCCGCTCAAGGACCCCTTCAGGTCCTTTTATAGCAGCATACAATGGTTTGGCTATGAGTCCAAAATTAGGGATCCATAGACGGCACCATCCAGCCATTCCCAAAAACCCTCTTAATTGTTTTTATGATGTTGGCACTGCAATTCTACAAATTGCTGCTTTTCTTTCTGTACTCGGTTCTCTCTGTCTTTTGGTTATTTCAAATCCCGTATATTGGACTTTCTCTTTTCCAATTTGAGCTTACTTTTTAGAAACTCAATATCCTGCCAGTCCCAAAAAATTAAGCAAGCTAATGGTGGCTTCCAAACATGTTTCATAGTTATCAGTACCAATTAACAAATCATCCACATATTGCAATAACATTATAGCATCATGGTCATTTTGCCATTGTTCGAGTTCTTTGGCAAGTACATTACCAAATAGTGTAGGGCTGTTTTTATATCCCTGAGGAAGGACAGAGTTGTGTGTTTTGTCCCATAGTTGGATTCTTCCACTTGAAGGCGAAGATGGTCCAGCTTTGCTCATCCAATGGTATACAAAAGAAGGCATCTTGTAAATCCAGTACTGTAAAATAAGTATTACTGTTAGGAATTGAAGCAAGGAGGGTGTATGGGTTCAGAACCACAGGGTGGACGTCTATCGTCCTTGTATTAATTTCTTGTAAGTCCTGTACCAATCTATATTCTGTTGAGTGGGATTTCTTTACAGGTAGAATTGGAGTATTAAATTCCGATTGGTATTCTCATAACAGTCCATGCTCTAAAAAAGAATGTATTACAGGTTCTAATCCCTTTCTAGCCTCCAATTTAATGGGATACTGTTTTTTTTCTTACCGGCTGAGCTCTTGGTTTCAATTTAGTCTTTACCGGAGTCACGTTCTTCACTCGTCCAGGTAGTTTTGATGCCCACACCAGAGGGATGATGGCATCCAGTACTTCTTCTGGAATAGCTGGTTCTTCACACTGACTTTTCTCAGTTAACAAACATATCTGTGCTTTCCAAGCAGTCTCTGGAGGAATATGCAACTGAATAGAATCTTCCGAAAAGGTTAGTTGTGCATTTAATTTACACAGCAAGTCTCTTCCTAACAGCGGAAGGGGGCATTCTGGCATATAGAGAAACTTATGAACTAATTTAGTATTTCCAATTGAACGCTCCATTGGCTGTAAAAATGGCCTTAAGGTCTTTTTCCCCATTGCACCAACACCACTTTAGTTTTACTCAAAGGTCCTTTACAACTAGTCACTACAGAATGTGTTGCTCCACTATCAATTAAAAAAATCTGTTGTCTCATTCCCCAGCTTAACTGGAACCAGAGGATCAGCTGGGGAAATTTCAATAGATTCCTCCGGTCCCCTTCAATCCCATCCTATCTCTGCCATAGCCTCAACAGTTTCCTCAGTTCTTTTCCCTTGATTATTAAAGAGGTTAGGACAGTTCTTTTTCCAGTGTCCCTCCTGTTTACTATATGCACATTGATTTGGCCCTAGAGGAGTATCACAATTGTCCCTATTATAATTTCCTCAACTTCCACCTCTGCCCCGGGACCCTCCCCGGGAATTTCCTCTACCTCTTCCCTTATTTGCTTTTTCTTCTAGGGCTGCCAATAGCGAGGCTTGCAATTTAGCCTGTCCTTGCTTTTCTTTTTCCTCCACCTCCTCTCGATTGTTATATACTTTATATGCTATTGATAACAATTTAGAAATGGACATTCCATCAGCGCCTTCTACTTTTTGAAATTTCTTTCTAATGTCCGTTGCTGACTGACCAATAAATAACACATTAAACAATATCAAATTACTAGCATCCTCCAGATCCAAATCTGTCCATTTCTGAGCCACCTCACACAATCTCTCATAAAAAGCTGATGGAGTTTCCTTATCCCCTTGTCTCACTTCATACAGCTTAGACAAATTTTTAGGCTTTTGCACTCCATGCTGTATCCCATATAAAATGAACTTCTGATATTCTTTTATTCTCTCATGACCAACTCCTGTATTTGGATCCCATCCTGGATCCTCCCTTGGAAGATATATGTCCACATTCGGCACCCCCCCATGCTGCTGTGTAACTCCCTCCTTTGCTTTTTCTAAAACAGTTATTTTCTCCTCTGCAGTGAACAAATATTCTAAAAACGCTTCTACATCACCCCAACTAGGGATATGAGTCATCATCACAGTTTTAATTGTACTATACATCCCTTCAGGATTGTTCCGATAAGATCCCACCACCTGCTTCCAATTCAACAAATCAGAAGTGGTACATGCACAAACATAGGATTGCCATCAGAACCAACAGCCTGCCGAAGAGGAGCTTGAATTATTGGTTTTTGTCTTCTAGTTCTTCCAGACACAGGACTTGATACTTCATCCTCCTCACTCGAACTATCAATATTAGATTGTTTTGGAGGGGCTACCAACAATTGGACATCCTCCTCCAGATTTTCTGATTCAATTTTTCCCATTCCACAACTAGCACAACAAGAATTCTTTTGTTCCTTTTTCTTATTCAAAAAGTATATCCCGACCTGGTGCTTACTATCCACCAAACCACATTTCTTTCTAACACCCCAGTTATTTCTCAGAGCAAAAAACCAAATCTACATAATGTATTTCATCCCATTTTTCAGTTCAGCGATAAAACAACATTAATTGCAATATAGTATTATATTTCAAACACCCATTTTCAGGCCATTTTTCACGATCCGCCATTTAATATTGCGGCCACCATTGATTACAATATCGCTTTAATTTATCTTTAGTCATGGGGTACCCTCCAAATTGATTCCAATTCTTTAGGATGCATGCTAGGGGAGAACACGAGGGCATCTCCTGAGAAGCAGTAGCACCCATATCAATACCAAAAAAGAATTATCTTATTCAACGTTTACTAAAACCCCAAGGGGGACTCTAACCCCTGCTTTAGAAACGTTACTCTACGAGGGACGTCTCCCTTCATCTTCTGCTGCGTATCTCCCTTGACACATTTTATGCAGGAATTCCCTTACTCAAAGTTTACTAAAAACCCAAGGGCTACTCTAACCCCTGCTTCAGAAACATTATTCCACAAGGGACGTCTCCCTTTGTCTTCTGCTGCTTATCTCCCTTGATACATCTTATGCAGGTGAAAATGCTCACTGCTTCTCAGTGATTTTCCTCCCCCTCCTTTCATTATTTCGAAATACCTCTTTTCAGCAGCGTTGCACCATTGTGTCGCTCACCACCTGACTGCAAGAGAGAAGTTGAAGGAGTCCCTGATCAACAGATCGGTGTGCACTGGAGTCCACTCAGTCCTTTTCTCCCTGTTGGATGCGGCAAGATAATCCGGGCAAGGCTGTCAGCACAGTCCCATCTGGGTCGCCAAAAACTGTTGTCCCAAATCTGGGTTCTTTACCCGGTGTGCAAGCCAATAACACACAGAGCAGAGGTATTTCCAAGTTTATTCCATTAATGCGCAGAAATGGGGTGCTCGTCCCAAAATGGGAGCACACCTGAGTTTCAAAAATCTCCACTTTTATACATTGATTATTGTCGTTGTAGAGACGGACACGACACCGAATATCAAGTTACAGCAATTCTTCAATTCCCCTTTATTTTACAAGCAGCGCCTTTTTATATACTCTATCATTCTACTTTTGCCCAATCCACTCTCACATCACGAGCCAGCCAGCCAATACAATTGTTGATCACGCGCTGTCCATGCTCTGGTCAAAGCCAGGATGTTTGCCAACCCTTAGAATGTTTATCACTGTGTCCACTTGTTTGCTCCGCTCTTCTCAGGACTCTCCAGTCTCTTCAAGGGTACACGGGTATCTGCTCAAGGTCAATGTTAAACTTGCATTCCGATCCCTCGGACCAGCCGAGGTCTCCCACAGATTATTACATATTCAAACAATTAATACATATTCATTGTTTTTCTCTTTCATGATTGGTCAAGATTTCTTCATCTCCCATGTAAATTAGTGCGCAGACTCTGTCGTCTTCTTCCATTGTTCTCTTTTGAGTAGGTGGCGTCATTTGGGTAGGTGGTCAATGAGTCGGTGGTCACGATCTCCCCCTGCCGAAATTACCTTTTACCTACTTCTCCTCTAATCTTGGCAGTTCCGGGTGGTTTTTCTCGATTTGCTGACCAGGCCTACAGTTCATCACTCTCTTGACAGGAATATCCTACTGTCCTGGTCTGAGGTAAAACAGGACCAATTTTGTTCAGTAACTTGCCCCGTTGGAGGATCAGAAGAGGAAAAGCATAGAGGGGTCACCCCTGCGGGGAGGAGCGGACAGGACAGGGGACCCAAAACTGACCAACAAGGGTATTCCATCCCATCTGCCTCATGCTCAGGATAAAAGCTGAGGGATCAAAGGGTCAGCCCTCTTTCTTCAATGGCCGGTGTCCGAGGAGGACTCTGTCTCTGGTCTGCCTTTGATCCCAATCCTGAAGCCACATCCGGAATCCAGTTCCCATCCATCACTGAGTCCAGTCTGTGTGGGAAGTGAGTCGAGCGGCTATGAGAAAGTGAGTCTTGAAGGCATGAAAAGACCTTGGGCATCAAACCAGATGGCCTCAGGACTGAACAAATCGTGGGAGCAATAGACAGCGGTATCTGCGGTTGGCACTGGATTATCAGGTAGCAGAAGAACAGCTGCACATGAGATGCATGTATTGCTTAATGTTGAACAGTGGAAAAGTACTAGGAGGGTACAAGCTCTGGCATATATAGCCTCACTGTAGCAAATAAACTTGTTTCAGTATCACTGCTGAACTGAGTCCGTGCCTTAATACACCACAAATGGCGCCCGAACAGGGCTTGAATAGACGGTGCTCAGTCACTGTACCGGTGGCATAGCTCGGCTGAACGGAGGGCTGAAAAGAAGCTCAGGTGAACCACGACTGCCTTTCTGCTGGACAGAAGGTAAACAGCCGAGAACGCGATGGGGAATTCCATCACTGCAGAACAGAGAAATGTGATAGAGGTATTGCAACGTATTATAACAAAGGAAAGGCGGTCTCTAGATGTGTCGGAGCTAAAAAGATTATTACTCTGGAGCCGGGACAATGAACCCTCCTTAAATTACCATACCATCTACGAGCCTGAATTGTGGGACAAAGTCAGAGTCCGACTGTGGCATCGAGCCACTAGTTCGGACAAAACGGCTGCTAGTTTGTTAGGGCCTTGGTGGACTGTGTTTGAATCCTTGAAGAGTTATGTGGGGTCTGCCGCTCGGGAATCTGAGGAATCTGAAAAGGAGCTCTGTCCACCGGAGCCCACAGCTGTAACAACCCCCAGCCCGCCTGCCGTAACTGCAAATGCAGAACCTCCTGATGATCCTTTTGATGCGGGACCAGTTGACCCCAAAAAGGAACCAAATTTATTTCCCCCCGATCTGCCTGACCATTGGGGAGAAGTTCGTTGTAAAACCCGTGAGGTTGGCGAAGTAGAACTATTAGGAGCCTTCCCCATACATTTTAGCCAAAATGGGCCACCACAATGGCAACCCCTGACTTATGAAGCTATAAAAGAGCTCCATAAAGCGGTGAAAGAGAATGGGCTGGCTGCTCCTTTTACAATGAATTTAATGGAGGGAATCGCCGAATCTTACTACTTTGCTCCACATGACTGGCGGACTCTTATCCGTTTGCTCCTGACACCGATGCAATATACTATTTTTCTGACAAAGTGGCGGGAATTAGCCACCATTCAAGCCTTAGACAATATAGGACAACCGCAAGGTAATCCGTTGCGCAGAATAGATATAGAAGCCCTGATGGGTGAGGGCCGATTCCAGGCTGCCCCTGCCCAAGCCCTAATACCTATAGAAGGACTCTTACAGCTGCGGCGCATTGTCCTCAAAGCATTACGGAAAGTCCCTGAAGCTGGCTTGCATGAACAACCTTTTGTAAATATATGCCAGGGACCTGATGAGCCTTTTATGCAATTTTTAGACCGCTTGAAAAGTGGTGTTGATAAGCAAGTCGATAATCAAACTGCTCAAGATGTATTATTCAAGCAATTAGCTGTAGAAAATGCCAATGCAGACTGCCAAAAGGTATTAAGGCCTTTACAAAATCAGAATCTTACCGTAACTGCGATGTTGAAAGCTTGCCAGAATATCGGATCACAGTCGCACAGTACAGCCTTATTAGCTCAAGCTTTTGCAGCGATGCAAATACAGAACGGTCTCTGCTATGCATGTGGGAAAGCGGGACATGTTAAAAAGAATTGTCCACGTACCCCTAAGGCTGCCTCAGCTCCAAGTGTGTGCCCCCGATGTAAAAAGGGGCGACACTGCTCTAGTCAGTGTTGCTCCAAATTTGATAAGGATGGTCGCCCTTTACCACCCTCGGGAAACCGGAATCGCAGCGCGTTCAAAGGCTGCGCCAGGACACAAGTAGCCTCTGCTCCTGCAGCAATGCCAACCAACTTACAGCCCGCACCAGTGGAAGCGCCGGGGTGGACTTGGCCACCTCCAACGACACAGAACTAAAGGACACTAAAGTCCAGGTAGTGCCCACAGGAGTATACGGGCCTCTAGAAGGCAAGATGAGTGCATTGCTCATTGGGCACTTTTCAATAACCAAACAAGGATTATTTGTGCTTCCTGGATTTATTGATTCAGATTATGAAGGGGAGATAAAGATAATGTTGTGGACACCGAATCCCCCTTGTTTTATTCTGAAGGGGACATGTGTAGCGCAGTTAATATATTTTAAAGCCAGTCCTCCACGAGCTATGACACAAACCTGTGGAACTGCTACTTTTGGCTCGACGGGCGTTCCGCAAATCTTTTGGGCACAGCAGCTGCAGCAGCAGCGCCCGATGCTAGCGTGTCCCATCTGGCACTCCGGTTCCGATGCAACATTCACTTTGTCTGGTCTTATAGACAGCAGTGCCAATGTCACAGTTATTTCCTCCTCCGAGTGGCCACAACAATGGCCTTTAGTACATCCAGTGGCCGCATTGTCAGGTGTTGGAGGCACCACCGCGCCGTATCAAAGCAAAGACCCGTTGCTGATCACAGGACCAGAGGGCCGTATGGCGACCATATGTCCATTTGTATTGCCACTGCCCTCATCCCTCTGGGGCCATGATTGTTTAAGCCAGTGGGGATTGAAAATAGGCACAGCTTTTCCGTAGGGGCTCCTGATGTGCAGCATACTCCTGCCCTTACGTGGAAGACAGATACCCCTGTATGGGTGAATCAGTGACCCCTATCTAAGGAGAAGCTGCCACCACCTACATAACTTAGTATGCGAGAAGCTCCGAGCTGGTCATATTGTGTCTACCAGTTCCTGGAACACTCCTGTGTTTGTTATTCAAAAGAAAAGCGGCAGGTGGCGCTTGCTACAAGATTTAAGGCAAGTTAACAATGTAATTGAGCCTATGGGAGCCTTACAACCTGGTTTATAATCTCCTACTATGCTCCCACAAAATTGGGTCTTAACCGTTATAGATTTAAAAGATTGGTTTTTTTACTATTCCATTACACCCGCATGATGCACCACGCTTTGCGTTTTCGGTCCCCTCCATCAACGCCGCTGAACCACATTGTAGATATCACTGGACCGTACTCCCTCAGGGAATGCGTAATAGCCCTACAATTTGCCAGTGGTTTGTTGCCCAAGCTTTAAGCCCAATTAGAACCCAGCACCCCTCAGCATTGATCTATCGTTATACGGATGATCATCGCATTCACGAGAATCTACCTGTTAATCTTTTTATTATTGACGCAGCATTTCAGCCCTTTGGCCTGTTAGGTCAATGGGATGAGCACTCCAAGGATGCCCCTGTAATGCTGGAATGGATTTTTCTGCCACACTATTTTGCTAAAACAGTGACCACTAGACATGAAATGATTGCCATGCTTACACAGCGCGGTCGGTCCCGTCTTTTAGCGCTCATAGGCAAAGATCCGCGTACAATAATATTACCAATCACTAAGCAACAAATTGACTGGCTCATGCAGTCAAGTCAGTCCATACAAATTGCATTAGCAGACTTCTATGGACATATCTCTGTCCATTTCCCGCATCACCAGTTATTTGCCTCACTGCCCCATGTCGGGTTAATGAAATCTTCTAACCTTAGACTGGTCCCTATAGCACAGGCACTGACTCTCTTTACAGATGGGTCAGGAAAAACTGGTAATTCTGTCGTAGTCTGGCAGACACCTTCTGGTGTCTGGGAGAGCAGTGTGGAAAAGGTCCACAAATCGTGGAGCTTGCGGCAGTACTGCGATGCTTCCACAAGTTTCCACAAGCAATTAACATAATCTCTGATTCAGCATATGTAACTAGCATAGTTAGCCGTTTAGAAGGATATTATCTCTGAGATGTAGCCAACCCCCAGTTGTATTCCCTCCTTCTAGAATTACAGTATCTCCTTAATCACAGAAATGCGCTTTATTATATAACTCACATACGATCTCACACTGCTCTCCCAGGCCCGTTAGTTGATGGAAACAGGAAAGCCGATTCCTTAGCAGGAACGGCCGCAATCACTTTACCGAACACTTTTCAACAAGCCTGTCTGTCGCACTCATTTTATCACCAAAGTGCGGCTGCGCTTTGCCACATGTTTCAGTTAACACGGGAACAAGCCAGGCAGATCATCCAGGCTTGTGCAGATTGCCAATCTAATGCGTCTACACCTCCTTTTGGGGTGAATCCGTGGGGATTGGCCTCTCTTCAAATCTGGCAAACAGATGTAACGCACATCCCTGATTTTGGGAAACTTCAATATGTCCATGTCTCTGTTGACACGTTTTCTGCATGTATATTCGTTTCCGCCCATTCTGGAGAAAAATCGCGGGATGTTAAACGCCATTTTCTAGCAGCTTTTTCTTGTTTAGGTGTGCCGTCCCAAGTCAAAACAGATAATGGTCCAGCATACACCTCTCGCGCTCTGGCAGACTTCTTCCAGCAATGGGGCGTCACCCACCGCACAGGCATTCCCCATTCCCCCACAGGCCAGGCTATTGTTGAACGAGCTCATGGCACCTTAAAGTCCATGTTACATAAACAAAGAAGGGGGAGCGAAGGATACTCCCTGCATGAGAAATTGCAGAAAGCTCTTTATGTGCTTAATTTTCTAAACTGTGAAGTGCATCAAGTGCCTCCTATACGGAGACATTTTGGTGGTGCATCGTCATCACACCAGCCTAAAGCTCTAGTTCAATATCGAGACCCCGAGTCTCACCAGTGGAGTAGGACTGTTCCGTTAATAACATGGGGACGAGGGTATGCTTGTGTTTCCACAGATAAAAGACCACAATGGGTGCCGGCTCGCTGGGTGCGTCCTGCATTGCCCTCCTCGGCGCTGGATTGACCTGGCCATGGGTCCCGCGACAGCCAAAACAGAATGTTTGGGTAACCTTAGCGAATGTAACCAGTCAAAATACAATTTGTCTTTCCACCAGTTCACCCATGAATCCTTTTAGTACCTGTCTTGTAGGCATTCCAGCAGAGAACTGGATGACTATCATGCCTCTGGCTCAAAGGTTGTTTTTGGGACAGCGCAACCCAACAGATAGCTGGGATGGATGGGCTTCCTACTTACCCCCTGCACTGTTAGAGCCCCAAGAAATTGATTTATTAGGATCCACAAAGATGGACTTCTGTTTGTATTTTGACTACTCTGGAAAAAATGCATCCAAAGTACAATGTGTTAACTCTTCCCTGCCTGTGCATAACAATAGTACGCTTTGGTATAATTATACTAGTACTAACATGTCCTTGTCTTCCAGTATCCCGTTGAAACTTCCGTTGGGAATCTTCCTAATTTGTGGAGACCGAGCCTGGCCAGCATTCCCCTCGCATTTGCGTGGGGGACCTTGTAGCCTCGGACGCCTAACGCTTTTAACCCCAAATAATTCCACGATATTAAATCATACAGGTCTCCACCACACTCACAGGACAAAAAGGACAACACATGCTTTTGATTCAGAATGTAAAGACGATGTAACATTTTGGAATTCTGCTGAGATAATTTCTGCCTCTTTACTCCTGGAGTTGCTTCAGCACACGCTTTGTCGTCGCTAAATAAATTAGGTTGCTGGCTAGCAAAACAAACCAATGCCACTTCAGCTGCGCTCTCTGGGCTGTTGCTTGATGTGGATTCTGTACGGCATGCTACTTTGCAAAATAGAGCAGCTATAGACTTTTTGCTCTTAGCCCACGAGCATGGGTGTGAGGACTTTGATGGTCTTTGTTGCATGAATCTCTCTGATCACTCTGAGTCAGTTCACAATAGCATACAGACTCTAAAAGCTTTGACGCAGAAACTCCAAGTAGAGGACGAGTGGAATCCCCTGGCAGGACTTTTCCCAAATCTTAGTGCATGGATCAAAAAAATTATTGTATTTGTAGCCTTGATTTTATTAGTGTTTTTCGGGCTCCTGCTGTGTATTCCCTGTCTCCTAAAACTCATGCGATCTCTTATTAATCAAGCTATCCAACAGGTCCTCCAAGCGCAAGTGCAAAACAAAGAAGGGGGAGATGTGGGAAGTGAGTCGAGCGACTATGAGAAAGTGCATCTTGAAGGCATAAAAAGACCTTGGGCGTCAAGCCAGACTGCCTTAGGACTGAACAAACCGTGGGAGCAATAGACAGCGGTATCTGCAGTTGCCCCTGGATTATCAGGTAGCAGAAGAACAGCTGCACACGAGATGCGTTTATTGCTTAATGTTGAACAGTGGAAAAGTACTAGGAGGATCTGTACAGGGTACAAGCTCTGGCATATATAGCCT
>VFFE01008892.1:119025-134859 GCA_008921705.1 Burhinus oedicnemus
AAAAAAAAAAAAAAAAAAACACAACAAAAAGCAAAACCAAAAAAATTGGAAATGGGAAAGGGATGTTGGGGTGGAACAAGAAGTCCTATCTCCCTCTCCCCACCCCCAATAATATGATCCATCAACATGAAAGCATTATATGAAATAAATCTCTGAATATATAGCAAAAAAAACCAACACCCAAAACTATTTAAATTATTATAATGATTATTGCTGACTTTCAAAATTTCCATGATTGATTTTACACAAAGTTTCAAAATATACATATTATGAGGAGATACTACAGGCCTCTGTACTGCAAGCCAAATTGACTTGTGGTCCCTAATACTATGCCGTTAATTACCTTATAAAGTATATAAATGAAAGTGTCATGTTTGTTCAGATGTTTTTCTTTGTAGCTTATAATTTCCCTATTTCTGTATGGTAAGATTAGAATTCTATCTGTATGCCATACCTGAAAACTGAAGACTTTTTTTTTTGTATCGTTAATTTTAATGCATTCCACTTTCAACATGTTATTCCTTCTTATCTCTTTTTAGAACTACATAATTAGGTAAAAAATACATGCAGGGACAAGTGTGCATTGTAGGTCATTTTCAAAGAGCAGGTTTATCTGTTGTTGTTTAAAAATAAAGTGAAGACTTTTTCATTTTATAAATATACTAAATCATTCCTGCAAAATTTTTCAAAAAACAAGTCCTCCTGTTAAAGAATTATAAGCTTGGGATAAATTGGGCAGCTTGCAAACAAGTTTAGTCTGTGAAAGAAATGAAAAAAAAAATATCCCCCTAAGGGGAAAAATATTTTTCTTTCATGGTTTCAAAATTTCTGTAAAGTTCTCACCTTTCATTCATGGATAAGGGATATCAACAAGAAGCATACAAACAGCACGTTTTATTCATCAGAACCAGAAAAGACCATGAAATTGAAGAGAGCTCTATACTAGGCAAAGGAATAGGTAAGCTTTATGGGAAGTGTCTCATGTCAACAAATACAAAACAACCAACTAGAGGAAGAAATTCAGAGATGAGAAAGGAAAGTAACAGCAGCCCTGGGAAAAATCAATAGGAGAAAAAAAACCAAACTGAAAACCGGGAGTTCACCTTAGGAAGTAGAGTAATAGAAGCAGGATACAAATAACATCACAAAAAAGATTAAACAGGGAGCTCCCATTCTCCGGAGTTTCTTCCATAAACGCCAGAACTACAGTCAGCAACAGGAAAACACGGGAAAAGAGATTAGAACTCGTACGCTAGGGCTGAGTCTATTCTTTTCCCACACAGGAACAAGTGGACATAGCCGCAGAGGCCAGCCTGCTCCCACCCCAGCACCCCCACAGACCTAAAGACCACGAGCTTTTTCCCCGCGAGGCACCGCGGCTGCCCCAGCTCCATGGGCAAGGAGCTGCTCCACTCAGTTGCCAAAACCCAGGAGCTCCCCCCGGGGCCAGCAGAGATGCTCAGGCTGCCGCCACCCCCTTCCCGCCCATTACCACAGCAGCTCCACGACGCTTTGTTCAGTTCTGCTCGGCCCGCGGCCCTGTCTGCCCTCGCTCGCTATCTAGCTGTGCTGGGCCACTCATAGGGGAGGCCGCGCAGGCTTAAAAAGAGGAGAAGTAACAGGAAGAATGGAGCCTTTGCTCGCCTACCTCTTCTCTAGGGCGTGGGTCTGTGAGGCGTCTGCAGCGCTGCCTTGAGCTGAGTCCTGAGCGCTGGGTTCACACCAGGGTCGCAGGCCCAAATGGGAGCGGTCTTAGGTGGGCGTGCTCACATTTGGGTGGAAGTTTGTTGCCTGAAGTGGTGTTTCCTACTTAAAATGACCGAGCTTTCTGTGGAGCTGTGGGGGGATTTCTTGGGTGCAGTTGACCACTGTGCAGAATTATAGGCCGGGGACACCATATTTCTACTTCATCAGGAAGATGCTAAGGCTAAGAGGTACTGCTTTGCAGCATCTGTATTGCTGAAGCTGTGCTGCTTATAGCTGTGGAATTAACTGTCTTCTGGATCATTGCCCTAAGCTGGAGGAGTAGGAGAAGCCTCTAGACTGTATTTTGACACATGGTATTGATATGTTCACACATGGATGTATCCAGCAACTCAAAACTCTGTGGATATGATGATAATGTAAATGTGAGTTGAACACTCAACACTGTTCAACAGATGCAAGCCTACCAGTTCAGTAACAAATGCTATTGCACAGGTGTTAACAGTTAGGATGTAAAAATCAGAGACAAAACCAGAAAAACAGATTATTTTAGGCAGGCCAGTTAAACAATGAAATAGGTAGATGCCAGTGCTTAGAATTTAAGCTATGATACCTGAGTGGGGCCTTGAATCTCTTAGCAACAGCAGGGATACATTTGTTTTTGGAAGAAAATGAGGTGTAATTGATCTTCTGTTTTCTGGCAGTACCTTAAAAACTGTTGTACTGAAATTCTTTGTATACATTCAGAAAGCCAAGGTGTCGTCGTTTAACCCCAGCTGGCAACTAGGCCACTTGCTCGCTTCTCCCCCCCTCCCAGTGGGATGGGGAGAAGAACTGAAAAAAATAAGGAAAACTCGTGGGTTGAGATAAAGACAGTTTAATAGGCAGAGCAAAAGCTGTGCATGCAAGCAAAGCAAAACAGGGGATTCATTCACTGCTTCCCATCAGCAGGCAGGTGTTCAGCCATCTCCAGGAAAGCAGGGCTCCATCACACGTAATGGTTACTTGGGAAGACAAATGCCATAACTCCAAACGTTTCCCCCTTCCTTCTTCTTCCCCCAGCTTTATATGCTGAGCATGACATCACATGGCATGGAATGTCCCTTTGGTCAGTTGGGGTCAGCTGTCCTGGCTGTGTCACCTCCCAACTTTTTGTGCACTCCCAGCCTACTCGCTGGCAGGGCTGCATGAGGAGCAGAAAAGTCCTTGACTGTTGTCCCGGTTTGAGCGACACAGGACTAATTTCTTTTCTAATGTTTGTGAAAATTGTACTTTTGGAGGACTCTGGTGTCTGAGTTTGTGAAAATATTTACTTTATAGCCAGCTATGGTGTGTGGGTGTCAAGGTCTCAGTGTTTTCAGGCTAGCCAGGTGCAGGGATGAGGAGGAGCGAGACCCGGGCACTTGACCCAAGCTGGCCAACAGGATTATTTCTTACCATGAACGTCACATTTAATATAGTCCCAGCTTTCTTAATTTGTGAAAATTAACTCTATGCTCACCAGAACCAGGACAGACTATTTTTAAGCATTCTGCAGAAGTTATGCTGTCCACATGAAAAAGCCAAAGAAACGTGAAGAAAAAGGGGTAGATTCCTGGTCCGAGTTGAATGTACAACAAATCAGGGATGTTTCCAAAGAAAGGTGTTGCTAGAATTCACAAATACTATCTTAAATATTAAAAAGAAAGCCGCTGATGTTCAAAGCTATTGATGTAGCCGATATTAAACGAATGTTTCTCACGGTAATTAACAGCACAGTGGTTTTATTGCTTAAATACCAGATGACGCTCATTATATGGTAAGAGCCACATGGTGGCTCTTACTGATGCTGAACTGCCTAAACTTGCTGCAACGAATACAGCATCATAACAAACATACATTATTCCTGCTTTCTTTTAAGATACATTTTGGACTTCATAAAGCAGATAGCTATGTTTTCATGAGATTAAGAATACCTTTGTAAAAGTGACAGGTATGCTAGCATCCAGCTGTACGTGATCTACAAGTTCTGTAAACTGCTGCTGCTGTTTTTGTAATGTTTCTAGCAATCTTTTAATTTCCTGTTTGGTCAACACTGCTCTGCAGTCATCCTAAATAGAAAAAGAAAACAAAAGTATGCCTTTCCTTCAGTAACTTACTTAATACAACCAAACACAATGTAAATATGATGGCTGGAAATAAAGCATTTAAAATAGAAATACTCTCATTAAAGAAACTCACATATACAAAAAAGATTTATTTAAAATTGCGATGCAAATGTGAAGGTCTTGTCATTCTTCCTTGAGACTAACAGATACTAACTATCTCTGCAGTTTAAAAAAACAAAACACCTTTTTCTTTGTCCTCTCTTTGTCCTGTAGGAATAAGAGTATAAATTATAAAAGAGTAATGAAATATATAAAGAATATTTATATTATTCACATATCATCCCAGCAGCTGCTTTGCAGCATACAGAAATGCAACACACAAAGATTACTATCCACCCATTAATAATGGGAACATTTGCATGGTTAAATGTACATTTGAATAAGCAACCAGACACTATGTCTAAACAAGTTAAAAAAAATTAGAACAAAAAACACATTAATGAAGTAATTTCTCACACTCAATTTACTATTGTGGTGAGTTGACCTTGGCTAGCTACCAGGTGCCCACCAAGCCACTCTGTCACTCCCCTCCTCAACTGGACAGAGAAAATATAACAAAAGGCTCGTGGGTCAGGATAAGGACAGGGAGATCACTCAGCAATTACCATCATGGGCAAAACAGACTCGACTTGGGAAAATAATATAATTTGTTGCCAATCAAGGGTAATCAGAAATAAACCCAAATCTTAAACCACCTTCTCCCCATCCCTCCCTTCTTCTGGGGCTCAACTTCACTCCTGATTTCTCTACCTCCTCCCCCTGAGCGGCACAGGGGGCAGGGAATGGGGGGTTGGGGTCAGTTCACCACATGTTGTCTCTGCCGCTCCTTCCTCCTCACACTCTACCCCTGCTCCATCGTGGGGTCCTTCCCACGGGAGACAGTCCTCTGTGACCTGCTCCAGCGTGGGTCCTTTCCACGGGCTGCAGTCATTCAGGAATGGACTGCTCCAGTGTTGGCACCCCACGGGGTCACAGGTCCTGCCAGGTGCCTGCTCCAGTGCAGGGTCTCCATGCAATCACAGCTTCCTTCAGGATACATCGACCTGCTCATGACAACTACCTTCCAACACTTATACTGGTAACCGCACCTATGAAATCCTTCCCATAAATCTTGTAGGTTTTTTTGCTTGAGTTTCATCTCTCCTTCCCACTCACCTCGCAAATAAGCAGAAATTACTCCAGACTAGAGAGTCACACCACAGGATTTCCAGCAACTGGAGGACTTATGCTTTTGTACTGATTATCCTTGTCTAACACCCCCTTGTAATGAATACTTCCAATTTCATGTTATATCATTATTGTTTTAACATTGTAAAGGAAAAATAATGCAGAGTACCATTTAACCTTTTCATTTGTAGCCTAAACTTAATTTGCAGTTCCACGTATCTTGCCTGATGTTACGGCTCACTTGCCAGCCCACCTGTTGTAAAGTCTTTTCACAATGAAGGCAAGCTGTTGAAACCTGTGACAAGAGGATGGTCATGTCTTCTTGCTGTTGTCTAAGCCAGCTTCTCTCTCACATGAGCATCAACAACACTTAGAGTCATTTCCTCCTGATGACAAAGGGTTTCATGAAGATCAGAAAATTAGGCTCGAACACGAGTGAGCATTCTCTGTAGTCCCTGGTTCCTACAGTGTTGCAGTCGAGAAATCAAGAGGATTAAGGACACCAACTGATTCCAGAAGTTCATTTTTCATTTTATTCCAATTTCTATCTTATGTTCACATCTGCTTGGCTACCTCACAGTTCAAGTCTCAATTATACAGAAAGTCTAAATGGCCCTAAGACCAAGATCCTCCAAGAAGTTACTCCAATAATCAAGTAGCTTATTTGTATATATACACACCTTAGTAGAAATGACCAGAGGAAAAAGCTTCAATAGTATCATAGCACCTGAGAACAGATGTGCAATCTGTCACAGTACTTCAATATTGTACTTGCAGTTACACAGCTTTCCCTACTGCCTCTCTATTTTCATGTAGACTAAAAACATTGTGACAGACTATAAGGTCCCCTCTATCTGCTGTCTTAAGCCTCAATACTGACTTGGCAGAGATAGGCCTTGTCTTACAAAACCTATGTATCATTTTCAAAGAAATTCCTTAAAATGGCACACATTGTAATAAGGTATGTTATAATTTACTGCCCTGAAAATTCTTCATTTGTTAGAAGATTAAGAACAACCTTATAAACTACATCTCAGTTATTACAAAATGCAAATATTCAGTGCATGGGGGAAAAAAAAAAGCATGCATGTTCACTGTGGGCCATTTCAACTCCATCTTCAACTATTTGTTCTCCTCCTATATGCTGAAAAATTCCAACTAATTTTCTGGAATAATCTGAGATCTCTTCTGTGAAGGTTCTTATACAGTGGGCCATGTCTAAAATGGATGCACGAATCTGGTTTGCTTCTGGTTCCAAGAAAGAATGCTATTAATTAAAAGCAACATATCAAAAATCAAGCATAAATATCTTCCTTAATAATCTTTTTTATTTTACAACATATTTTAAAAAAATAGTTTTTTTTTAGGAAAGGCAAGTAAGAATTTAAAACCATCTTGCAATTTAAAATGCAATCAGGAGTTACAGATTATGCTGAGACTAAGATAGGCATCTAGCAATTACACAAGTAAACATACAAATTTGCCTGTTTCCCATAATCACTTATAAAAAAAGTAGGGTGGTTGGACTGCACCAGGTTGGGTGAACCTAGTGTTTGCATGATGAATACAACTTTCAGAACTGGTGACTCGATGCTGTGAGAAGTTCAGAAAAGCATCAAATAAAGGGACTGCCCATCTTTATATATAAATAACTTATTGTGGTCTTAGAAATAATGTAGGGTTTTTTTCCTTGCAATTTTACCATGGCAGTTATCTGAAATGAAGGGAAAAGGAAAGAACAGTATGAAGTTACTTCTATAAAGACATATCAAGAATCTACCCTCCTTTCTTGTTAAATAATTATGCAAGCCACCGTCATGGCATGACTAGAAACAGGTTCTTAGCAGTACCTTATGACCTTGATGCTTCCCATATTCTTTGCAGACACAACACATAAGACGACTGGCCTGACAGCCCTCTTCTAAACAAACTCAATACCATGCACTTGGTTTTGGGAGCACATGGTCTTCTCATGGGGCTTACCAGTAAGAGGTACACGCCTGTGTTTTGCTAGTGTCTTTGTAGAATGAGTAAGCTGAGAACAGTCTACACTCAGGTGAGTGGCACAGTGCAATAATCAGATGCAATGTGGACTTCATCTTCATCGCAACGAATGATACTCTAACAAAAAAAAAAAGAAAAAGACAAAACTGAAGTTGTTAAATCAACTGTTGGGAAAATCAGAAGACCTGCCACCAATATAAGCCCGAAAAAAGACTTTCCTTAAAAGTTACATGCTAATAAACATTTGGACTACTTTGAAAACTTCACTTTAAGTTCTCAATAAATTTAAAAAAAATAAAAGTCAGTTTCCTTTACAGTTAACTCCAATAAATTAGTCTAGAGGTGTTCAGGGATTCTGTAAATCCAAACTTCAGTGGAAGTTGCAAAGGTTTGGAGGCTAAAATAATTCGGGTGCCAGTCATTTCCTCCAAAGTAGGCATTACAGAAAAAAGAATTACAAAGTTACAGACAGAAAAAGCATCAATGGACAAATATGCACTTAGGACACTTATATGTTCCTAGAATAGCACTGCATGATACTTTTTGCATACCAGTTGTTAATACTGAGATGATTAAAGCAGCCAGTTTTGATAATGAAGTGCTATCACATGATTTAGTGATATCAAATGACTATAAAAGGCAACTACTTGGGAAGAAGAACTGAAGTCTTTAGGAAGAGTTTCTAACAAGTTTTAGAAAATTATCCTTAAATTGCTATAACTAAAATATCCAAATGAGTAACATTTTCTAAGAATATTAAAAGCCTAAAAAAGGGGAAAAGAGTCTACATGCTTGGCAATAACTTTTTATTTTCTGCTTTAGTCAGGGCATAGTAGCATATAATTATGAAGCACTTAATTAAAGCCTTAATACTAGATACTGAAAGAAAACAACAGCATTATTAGTGAAATTAAATTTAGCAAGGATCTGACTTTCTTTTTTTTTAATCTAAAGATAATTTTAAGCAAATGTAACAAACTTTTTTGCTTTTTTAAAACTCAGTACCTCTCCAGAGAGAGACCAATGGCAGTTTCTGCTGTCCCACACTGCCCAGCAGGTCCATTCTGCAACCATTACAAGAGTTCCAACAAAGCAAAATTCTTTTTCAAGCCCCAGACACCAGAATCTCCTATTTTTGAGGAAGAGATAAATGAAGGGGAGGAGAGGAAGAAAAACCTCAAGCAAATACCATCATGAGAAGCTCCACAAAACACAGGTAAGATTCTGACAAATATTAAGAGGACATTAACTACAGTGATATCAACTAGAGTGAAATACAGCTACCACTTTTTCTATGTAAGTTAACACTACCTTTCCATCCCCTTCCTTCCTTCCATCACAGAACTATTTAATATTTATGCAGATTTTTCCCTACTTAAAAGATGCCAAGATTATTAAAATTTACAAAAACTCAATAAAAGCACTTATAAAATAATCTGTGATAGCTAACAACTAAGGACTACAGGGAACACACAAACTATAATGTGTATCATAAAAATTAATACATTTTGCATAACTATGTACAGTGAACATTTCTACCGTACTAACAGAAGCTGTGAAAAATTCACACTGACAAACCTCATATTCCCTGAATCACAAGATGCAACACCTATTTCAGTTCTCAGTCCAGTAAAAACCTGAATAAGAATTAAAACAACATTCATAAAGAAGGACCCACATACAACACTATTCAATACAGCAAAAAAGAAGATATCTCATACTCCCTAGAGCAAAGCAGAAGTCCATGTCTACTGCTGTATCATCCTCATTTTGTAGAGGTTAACATGAAGCAACATGATGAGAAGCAAAACCAGAATTGCATCCCAATGACTGCTACTAAATGCTACCTGCATAGGCTATGTAGCATACGAGAACCCTAGTGATTGCTTCTCCAAGAAAATACCCCTTGACTTTCAGCATCATTGTCATAAATTTAAAGACATTTTCTCTGTTGGAGGGTAAAGGTGCCTCAGAGATGAAGCATCATCTTTGAGCACTGGGTCATTACTTTTTAGTCATTACAGAATCACAGAATGTTTGAGGTTGGAAGGGACCTCTAGATATCACCTTTCTTAGCCCCCTGCTCAAGCAGGGTCACCTAGAGATGGTTGTCCAGGACCACATCCAGACAGCTTTTGAAGATCTCCAAGGTGGGAGACTCCACTATGTCTCTGGGCAACCTGTGCCTGTGCTCGGTCACCCTCACAGTAAAAAAGTGTTTCTTTATCATAGAATCATAGAATCATTTAGGTTGGAAAAGACCTTTAAGATCATCTAGTCCAACCACTGACCCTACTCAGTGCAGACAGAACTTCCTGTGTTTCAGTTAGTGCTTCTTGTCCTGTCACTGGACACACTGGAAATTGTATTAACTATAACTTGGTATTAACTATAAGCATCAGACTTTATCTGCTAGAAGCCGACACTGTCTGAAGAATATGCTGTTAATTTCAGTCAGTTAGAAGAGGCTTAGCTGAAAAGTAAAATTACTGAAAAGGAAATTGGTTCTGTTCTACCTCAAAACAGGACAATAGGTAAAGCAAAAGCCACGCACACAAGCAAAGCAAAACAAGGAATTAATTCACTGCTTCCCATCGGCAGGCAGGTGTTCAGCTGTCTCCAGGAAAGCAGGGCTCCATCACGCATAACAGCTACTTGGGAAAACAAACACCATAACTCTGAACATCCCCCCTTCCTTCTTCTTCACCCAGCTTTATATACCGAGCAATATTTCTTTGGTCAGTTGGAGTCAGCTGTCCCGGCTTTGTCTCCTCCCAACTTCTTGTGCCCCCCCAGCCTACTTGCTGACAGGGCAGTATGAGGAGCAGAAAAGGCCTTGATTGCTTAGCAACAACTAAAAACACCAGTGCACTATTAACAGCATTTCTCATCTGAAATCCAAAACATAGCACTACACCAGCTGCTAGCAAAAATGTTAATTCCATCCCAGCTGAAACCAAGACACATATAAGCACATCCTTCCCCACAGTTTCCTGGTCTACATATTTCCAGAAAACCTAATCCCATGCAGGAAGGAGATGGTCTAAATCTATAAAATGGTCTTTTTAGACCATTTTATAGATTCCCCCCATACTGCCTGAATCAACATCAACTCCAGAATATATGGCTTCAAAAGCTTGAAAATTTTGAAAATTGAAAAAGCTTTTCCATTACATCTTTTTGGTTAAAGAATGTTAATCCAGTTGAAGATAACCACTAGACAGCTCACATACCTTCAACCTGTGCATACTCATTTAAAATTCTCCACCGGAAAATTAGTCACAGGCAACTTCATTAAAGAACTCTCAAAAAAAAAAAAAATCTATGTTGAATCTACTCTGCAAAGTAATATGGTTTGGACAGGCTTTAGTCCTACCAGTTCATGACTAAATATTTTCCTCTCATGGCAAGATTTTATGAACTATTAGAACATTTTGCTAAGGATGTAAACAATGTGTTGTCAATTTTCACTTGCAGACTCCATATTTCCAGAAATCCTGATTGACAAAGTACTTCTTACTCTGCCTTCCCATACAGTTATATATGTATAGAAGACACACGCCAGCAAATTTAAACCAAGTATCCAATTCAGAAGGTAAAAAATACAGCTTTCACATAGATCCCCAAGTATCTCATTCAAAAAATTCCCAAGACTCCTTCTGAAAACTTGCATGAATTAAGTGATTTAGTAATAAGAGCAAAGGAAAGCAAGCAATTTTATATCTGATGAATTTTATAGGTTAAATTACCAACTAAAAGCATCCATAAAACCCATAGTTACTGATTAGGGAACTTTGTTCAACACAAGTAGTTTTATGCCCTGATTATACAACTGTTCTTTTGACAGAACTTTCTCTTGATAGCGATCCTATAGATTTAGATAATAAACAGCTTCCTGAGACTACCTCATTAAAGGGCAGAATGGCAATTGCAGAAATGGGTGAAAATGGAGCTTGTTTCCTCACAGGCCCTCAAATGGAAGGGAAGGAAGAATGAGAATTTCCCTGTATGTCACGGATAGAACGATGCACCTCACTCATAAGAGAGAAGCAGCAATATGTTTATTGTTATAAAAAGCAATGATTTAATAAATTTGATAATAGATGTGACAGTTTAACAAGATTTGAGATGGCAAGGTACACTTGGTTATTTACTGCATAGAGGGCAGGGTCAGACAGTACTGTCAGGGAGACCCTCCCGTTGAGTCAAGGTTTCAGAAAGGACATCCTTGCTTTCTAAACTCCTTCTCAGAGAGGATTCTAGGTACGGCTGGATCCAATCCTAGTCCCAGACTTAGTCAACAGTTTACATCTAAAGGATTATATGTGCACAATCAATCCTTTATATCACTTAGCTAAGATTTCCAAGTTCAGCATGCTATTAGTCACTTACCGATGATCTGCTGTGGCAAGGAATCTCTGAACCTCGAGGAGTAACCTTGATCAGCGTCCTGAATCAAGGGGAGATCCCGGCGTGCAGCCCGCTGCCGTTCAGGAGAGCTCAAAGGGCTCTTGGGCTGTGCACAATTTATGGGGGTAAGATAATTGACTTATAGTTATATTTGCATATTGACCACAGAACCAGTATTGCTCCAGTTAGCCCTTGGCTATTGTGTTGTTATCTGTCTCCCCAAAACCACATTGAGCCCCGGATGCCGCCATCACGACTACAAGCACCCATAATGACCACCAGGGATGGTTATCGCTTGGGCAGGGTTACAGGAGATAAAGATTAGGTGGTGCCTGGAGAGGGGGAAGCACACTGTCACACTGTAACAGACCCAGAGTTGCCATGCCTCCTTCCCAGCTCCACTCCTGAGCTCTCAGAAGGAAACAGAGCCACAAGCTCAGTGGATTTAACCAACAGCAGCAACTACTAGGTCATTAGAGCAAGACAACAAGCACACAGACACCTCAAAGAGGGGGCATAATGAGATGCACTCCACAAAACACCCCATTTTTACGTGCTGGAAGCAATAATATTTTTAAGACATTCTTATGGACCTGGTGAGACTAAGAGTGGCTATGACCCTCTTCTGCCCCAAATTGCCAGGCAGAACATTTTTATTCACAGAAGTATTTTTACTTTCAAGCTGTTTTGCTAAAGTTTTCCACCTATCAGTTTTTTGAGCAACTGCCGGTCACAACATAACATCCTTCTTTCTAGAACTAGCCAGTAGGCTGCAAGTCTACTATCCTAGACACAAAAGCTGAAGGCTTTTCTTCCCTCCTACTGTCTGTAAAGCCTTACAAGTTTAATAACATTTCACTGTGTTTCATCAAAAGCTCATCAGTATTATAAAAGATGAAGAAACTTTAAATGTATTTATAAAGCTTTGTTTTGTTAAACCTGAAACCCATAAAAAATTACGATAGGATACTTTCAGATGTCTGGTAAAAAAAAAGCACAATAAAAAAGTGACAAGTTCCCTATTACAATAAAAATGCTACTTTTAGTTTACAAGATACAAGCAGTGGTCTTTCCTACAGATGTGAAACATTTCTTTGTTTGAGCCTCTTTCACTAACGTACCTCCCTTAAAAGCATACTTGAAGAAATCTCATGCAGCTGTACAGTCATAGATAGAAGTAAAACAAATTGTGACTCTTTTAACTATGTCTTCTAGATCGGCAATCATTCATGACGCTCATACTCCTCCCCCCCCAACCCTCTCTCATAAAACACTAATATTTCTTTTCCTGACTCCCATTTCCATGAAAGCATTCCTCTCAGTTTAATCTATACTCCAGCAGATTCTCTTACTTCAAAGTAAATTCTTATTCAAGCTAATTTGATATTTAAACAGTTCTTTCATGGATTGCTACATTATGTATCTTCTTCTCTGATGATTTTCCTCCTTCCAACGGCTTCCCCCCCTCCCTGCTATTCAAAGCTACTGCAGCCAGTTCTATTAACAAGTTCTCGGTACAAATTCTTCTGATAACTTGTCTTCTCTGTAACCCTATGTTGAGTAGGCAATTCCTATTCTGAAGGAATTATAAGCATTTGTCATCTTTTGCCTAAAATAAACTCCCACTGTAGGATAAAAGCTGTATCTTATCCTTTCAAATACTGTCTGTAGACACTTCTACAGTAGTGAAATTCCTGTTGATAGCCTGCCACTATCAATTATTGTATATACAGAATAATTTTACACTTTAAAAACAGGCTTGTTATCACTGATACTTCTCTCAATATCACTTCATTGTGAATCTGGACAAATTTGTTTGTCAAAGAAACTACCTGTTTAATTGCATGGTTTATTTAGTGTTTAGGGCAACAGGAAACGAACACCCATTCAGGAAACCTTAGACAATAATTTAAAATAGAGGAGTCCCTTTGTAAATATAGGTGCAAGCCCAGGTTCAAGGAGAAGATAAAGATAAAATTTTTATTATTTTCTTTTTCTAAGATATCTGTATTACTAATGCTTAACAGTGCTATGAGCTTCTCTGAATAAAAAAGAACATTCCACATCAATTACTTGGAAATTTTAGGTGCACAAATCCATGGGACCTGATAAGGTACATCCACGGGTCCTGAGGGAACTGGCAGATGAAGTTGCCAAGCCACTATCCATCATATTTGAGAAACCATGGCAGTCTGGTGAAGTTCCCACTGACTGGAAAAGGGGAAACATAACCCCCATTTTTTTTTTTAAAAAAAAAAAAAAAAAAAAATCCTTTTTTTCCCCACTGCTGTCAGTCTAGAAAAATGTCTTAATGATATAATACTTATTTTCTTAAGTGAACCAATTCAACTTATTTTTCACAATATTTATATGGATTTTAATATTAAGAGTTGGTTTATTACTATCGTAACTTTAAAGGACACATAAGATGAAATTTTCGAAAACTATCACCATTGTTTAAACGCTTCCTATGAGGTTAAAATTGCCATTAGTAAGGTCAAAGCTTATCTGAAGCTATCTGAGCCCAGCCTGCTTTTGAAAATCCCATCAAGGGTCACACAGGAATTCAAATTCTTAGTTTTAATTTTCATTCTGTCAAACATGGAGAAGGGCACAGTAATGAAATATTTTACAGCTTTTTACAAAGCAATATATTTCTTTTTCTACAAGTATAAAAGGAGGAACTTGAATGATGAAGTTCTGTTTCTGACACTACTGCTGGCTCACTGACAGATTTTGAACAAATTGTAGCTTCTGTATTTGTGCCCTTGCCAACCTCACCAGGGTGCTAAGACTTCATGAACTTTTATTATATGCACTGAACACCAAGCTGGAAAAAGGGGGGAAAAAAGTGATGGTGGGGAGAAAATACACAAAATACAACTCTCTGGAAAGCTTGGAGATAAAGTGTAAGGGGCATCATATTGGCTTTGTGTTAGCATCTTTCACATGTAAAGCATACCCAATTGATGAAATGCAGTGGAGAGCCTATCAGTCAGTACAAGACTGATGGATATTTCCTTCTTTAAAACAAACAAACAAAACCACACAAAAAACCCGCAACACAAAACAAACTCATTCTCATTCTTTTCAGAGTTGGATCTTCTCCTTTACTTCCCTTTTCTGGCTTTCTTTACTCTTCCATCTCAGCCTATACCCAGTCCAATATATGCTTATGGATAGGTTTTCATACAGCTGCTTTAAAACCTAAGATCAAACAACTTCAAATACATATTTCAACTTTTTTGTGATCAGAAAATTCTGAATATAGTCAGTTACATAACTCACAGAATTTAATGCTAAAATCCTCTTTTCAATTGCCAAAACGTAGTTTGTTTTTTTTAAAGCCCTTGTTACACAAGAGATGCCTCTTTAGCTTAACTTCATGAAAACTCTGCAGATAGTTTCTGTAAGATTCTACAAGTCAGACCTGAATAGAATCATTCCCATATAGTTGCACATAGTTTATTATTTTTAACATTACCATGCAAATTTAGTCACTATGAAAATTAAAGAAATGTCACCCTCTTGTGGTACATTTGCTTTCAATGAAGTCTTCATATTTTCCTAGTATACCATTTTATAAGCAAAGAGCTTTTCTCATATACCCACGATTAAATGCAGATTTATGCTTACTTTTTCTCAGACACAATAAAACTAAGTAATTCAGGAAACTACATAGTGATAGGAGCAGCTGTGTGACCTATTAAGGTCAAGCAGTAATATTAAATTTCAAACCCTTATAACCAAAAGAAATTGGACATTTTCAAAAGTGAGTGCCTAAAAGGCTAGAGACAGTGGTGAGAGAGAGTGTGGAAACAAAGATTCTATTATGCCGTTAAACCAAACAAGTGTGACATATCTTCTGTTATTACAGACAAGAAATTTTTACCTCTGCTACAAACCTTGTTCCACCTACTGCCACTTTTAACAGTTAAGGTCTTCCCCAACAAAACCAAAATTCCTCCTACACTAAAGATGTCTCAGTGTTATACCACTACTCAGTTACTAATTGTTATTACTAGTTGACAATAGTTACATAGTTAAACCCCATGGCTTAGACAGGTGTACTCGTCGCTGGATTAAAAACTGGGTGGATGGCCGAGCCCAGAGAGTTGTGGTGAATGGCGTTAAATCCAGCTGGCGGCAGGGCTCAAGCAGTGTTCCTCAGGGCTCAGTTTTGGGGCCAGCCTTGTTTAATATCTTTATTGATGGTCTGGACAAGGGGATTGAGTGCACCCTCAGTAAGTTGGCAGATGACACCAAATTAAGCGGCAGTGTTGATCTGCTTGAGGGTAGGAAGGCTCTGCAGAGAGATCTGGACAGACTGGGTCGATGGGCTGAAGCCAACTGCATGAGGTTTAACAAGGCCAAGTGCCGGGTCCTGCACTTGGGTCACAAC
>VFFE01008892.1:159756-179659 GCA_008921705.1 Burhinus oedicnemus
CCCAACAGGATATCTGCCTTGTTGGCCTTCCCCCTCATCCTTACCCATAAGCACTCGACCTCGCCTTCACAGTCATTGAGCTCTATACAATCAAAACACTCCCTAACATAGAGAGCCACCCCACCACCTCTCCTTCCCTGCCTATCCCTTCTGAAGAGCTTATAGCCATCCATTGCAGCATTCCAGTCATAAGAGTCATCCCACCGTGTTTCTGTGATGGCGACTATATCATAACTATCCTGCCTCACAATGGCTTCCAGCTCCTCCTGTTTGTTGCCCATGCTGCGTGCATTGGTGTAGATGCACTTGAGCTGGGCTATCGATTTCTCCCCCAATGTTGGCATGCTGCCCCTAGGCTCATCTCTAACGAGCTTGATTCTATCCCCTTCCCCCTTCGTACCTAGTTTAAAGCCCTCTCAATGAGCCCTGCCATCTCATGAGCGAGGATCCTTTTCCCTCTTTGAGACAGCTGAATTCCATCTGTCGCCAGCAGACCCGGTGCCATGTAAACCTCCCCATGATCAAAAAACCCAAAATTCCACCAGTGGCACCAGCCTCTGAGCCACGTGTTTAAATAGGTGTGTTTTCCTGTTGCTCCCAGTGTCCTTCCCTGCCACTGAAGGGATTGAGGAAAACACTACCTGTGCTCCTGATCCCTTGACCAGTCGCCCCAGTGCCCTGAAGTCCTTTTTAATCGCTTTTGGACTACTGACTGCAACCTCATCACTGCCCACTTGCACAACCAGGAGTGGATAATAATACCAGACCAGGGAGTTTCCTAGTGATATCCCTAACCCGGGCCCCAGGGAGGCAGTAGACTTCCCTGTGGGATGGATCTGGTCAGCATGTGGGGCCCTCTGTTCCCCTCAGAAGGGAATTGCCTACAACAATTACCCTCCTTTTTCTCTTAACAGAAGCAGTCCTGATGCGTGGGACTGACCGACTCACCCTAGGCGACCCCCTGGAAGAATCTTCATCTGTTTCCTCATTTGCCTGGCCCTCGAGTTCCAGAGCCCCATACCTGTTACGTAAGGGCAACTGGGAAGGTGAGGGAGGCTGGGAGGGGACTCGCCTGCCTCCCCGAGCAGGGACCTGTTTCCAATCCCCCCCCATCTCTTAGTTCCCCTCCTCCTGCCTGGTGTCAAGAGGGGAGAGGATCCTTTACTTCTTGTGGGTCCTCTGTCTGCTGCCTTGGCCTCAAGGTGTGGCTCCACCAATCTATCTCCCTCTCACACTCTCTGATACTCCTGAGCCTGTCCACTTCCTCTCTCATTCTGAGTGATGGTGTTTGTCTTCCCAAGTAACCGTTATGTGTGATGGAGCCCTGCTTTTCTGGAGATGGCTGAACACCTACCTGCCGATGGGAAGCAGTGAATGAATTCCTTGTTTTGCTTTGCTTGTGTGCACGGCTTTTGCTTTATTTATTAAACTGTCTTTATGTCAACTCACGCGTTTTCTCACTTTTACACTTCTGATTCTATCCTGCTTCCCAACCAGGAGGACTGATCAAGTGGCTGTGTGGTTTTAGCTGCTGGCTGGGGTTAAAGCACGATATACAGTAAGGTTGGGTGGACTGTCTGTCCCTTAGACAGAATTAGTTTAGCCCTGATCAGTGGGTGAGTAGTGATTTTCCCATTAACACCTGCAATAAAAACCAACTGCTTGCTAAATGGGGGCTTTCCTTTGTAAGTGTCTTTATCTACCATCGATATTTGGGCTCCTGTGTCAATGAGGAATGTTGTTAGGTAGCATTCATTAACTGCAACCATCATCTCAGGACTGGGATCCTCAGCAGTAGGATTAGTGGTCACCAGCCCCTAGTTTCCTGCATATTCGTGGTCTAGGTTTAGTGCTGACAGATTTGGGTATATCGCCGAGCTCTCATCCTATGGCTCCCTAGTTGTTATCCCTTTAAATCTTACAGTGTCACCCTCATCTCCTGACACAGGTCCCAGAGGGCTATCTCGAGAAGTTAATGAGGGAAACCCAGCCAGTTGCCTGTAGGACAGGAGTTGGCAGCCCATTTAACTGAATCAGAGAGAGCCCCTTATCTGAACATATTTTCCATAATCTCTTAGGATCAGTAGTAGCTGAGGGCATTTCCCAGTTTCCCCTTTTTGCTTTTGCCTTTTGCATGGAGACATCTGTCTCTTTTCTATTACATTTACTTTAGCTGAGGTTCTCCCCTGTTTCTTATACTGTGGAGCATATAGTGTTAAATCTGCTAGCATACATTGAAGGGCCTCTTGGAAAGTAATGCCATTTAAGCCTGTCTTAATGGCTAAAGCTAAAGATTTCAACACTCTTTCAGCTCCCTTTATTATAGGTTGGAAGTGTACAGGCTCACAAGTCTTGTGATTCGGTTCTGCGGGAGGGGGTTGCCTGGCATCCAGGGCAACAGGAGCTGATCCTTGTAATTCAGCTAAAAGAGCAGTTTTCAGCAGAGCAGTTTGCAGGCTGGCTGCTGAGTTCCAAGGCCACGCACCTTTTCCCCCACGGTCAGTGGGATAGATAGTGCATTCACAGCACAAAGCGCAAGTCTATAAGGGACTGTTTGTATCAGTTTTGCATGGCAGGTAGCAGGTAGGGCTACAGGGATGGCTTCTGTGAGAAGCTGCTAGAAGCTTCCCCTATGTCCGATAGAGCCAATGCCAGCCAGCTCCAAGATGGACCTGCCACTGGCCAAGGCTGAGCCAATCAGCAATGGTGGTAGCACCTCTGTGATAACATTTAAGAAAGGGGAAAAAAAACCCAAAACCTGCACAACACCAGCAGCAGTCAGAAAAGAGAGGAGTGAGAATATGTGAGAGAAACAACTCTGCAGACACCAAGATCAGTGAAGAAGGAGGGGGAGGAGGTGCTCCAGGTGCCAGAGCAGAGATTCCTCTGCAGCCCCTGGTGAAGACCATGGTGAGGCAGGTTATCCCCCTGCAGCCCATGGAGGTTAACAGTGGAGCAGATATCCACCTGCAGCCTGTGGAGGACCCCACGCTGGAACAGGCGGAGTGTGAGGAGTCCTCCCCCTGAGGAGGAAATAGGGGCAGAGTCAGTGTGATGAACTGACTGCAACTCCAATTCCCCTTCCCCATCTCCCTGCCGCTGCTCAGGGAGGAGGAGGTAGAGACTTCAGGAGTAAAGTTAAGCCCGGGAAGAAGGGAGAGGTGGGGGGAAGGTGTTTTAAGATTTGGTTTTATTTTCTCATTAACCTACTCTGATTTGACTGGCAATAAATTAAATTCATTTTCCCCAAGTCTAGTCTGTTTTGCCCATGATGGTAATTGCTGAGTCATCTCCCTGTCCTTATCTTGACCCACGAACCTTTTGTTATATTTCCTCTCCCCTGTCCAGCTGAGGAGGGGAGTGATAGAGTGGCTTAGTGGGCACCTGGCATCCAGCCAGGGTCAACCCACCACACTGGTAATATTTGGCCCAGCGGTATCTAACAATATTCCCGGACCTAATGCCAACGATCCAGCTTCAGCTGGGGCAAGGTGGAGCTGGTTGGCTCCGGCTGTCCAGATCTGTGCTAGCCAGTCCACGGGTGTTTCCCCTGGGTTAGCTCCGTATCTCTCTTCCAGATCTCTTAACTCTAGTTGTGGAAGGAGTCGGGTTTTGTGCCCCTGTGGGTGTGCTCTGTTGTGCAGTCTTGATTAATGCTACCAAGAGGGCAGGGAATCAGTTGCATTATCACCTTGCCCTGAGGGGAGGTTATGCAGGTCTGCTTGTTTCCAGATATCCCTATCCCAATCATCATCATACATGGCACAATAGACTTTAACCGGGTCTACTGTAGTAGCTTCCAACAACTTCCTCCTGCATTCGTCAGCTTCTGCAATTATCTGGGGCTGAAGTTTTGACTCAGTTTCTTTCATAACCATTTTTTTTTTCTGGGTATTGTAGACCCTTCCTCCCCCAAATAAGTTAGAAAACACTCAGGAATAGACACAGATCTCTCCCCCCACCCCCCCCTTCAGCTATTGATAATGACTGAAATTAGTCTGTCATAACTGTTTCACATCATTAATCAACAAACATAGCAGGTAAATCTTTTGCCTAAAGAGAGGAGACATCCCTGAAAAATGCTACAGCCATTGGTCTTGCTCTCTTTCATCCTGCACCTGAATACTCAGATACAGCACTTAACCTATTCTTATCTGTCTTACTATCCTTCAGCCAAAATTTAGGAAGCTTTAACAGTTACCCTTACTTCAAAGTAAGACATCTGTAATTCCAAGGGGAAGAAATATAAAAAGCATTGTGACCATTTGTCGTGGTTTGGGCTGGACTGGCCACTGAGATGAACGACAGATGCTCTCCCCCTCCAAGGAAAGGAGGGAGAGAGAAAGGGACTTATGAGTTTAGAAAAAAACCTAAAGTACTTTAATGAAAAATTAATAAGAAAATATTAATAAGAAAATAATGAAATATAGACAATATATACAAAACAATATCAAGCTCCCAGGATGACAATCATGTCACCAGCAGGCACTGGGAAAGTCCCAGACTGGACTCAGTGACAGATGGGAACTGGATTCCAGATCTGGATTCCAGATCTGGATTCAGGATCGGGATCGGGATCAAAGGCAGACGAACAGAGAGAGTCCTCCTCAGACACCAGCCATTGAAGAAAGAGGGCTGACCCTTTGATCCCTCAGCTTTTATCCTGAGCATGAGGCAGATGGGATGGAATACCCTGTGGGTCAGTTTTGGGTCACCTGTCCTGTCCACTCCTCCCCACAGGTGTGACCCCTCTACGCTTTTCTGCTTCTGACCCTCCAACAGGGCAAATAACAAAGTTGGCTGGCCTTGGTTGTTATAGCAATAAGGATAAGCAGGAGCCTCTCTGCACACCATTCCTTGGCACAAATTACAAATAATCAGGTCTTATTCTGAGAGCGAACAGTGTCTCCACAATATGCTGTTAATTTCAGAGAGTTCAGTTAGTTAGAAGAGGCTTGGCTGCAAAGTAAAATTACTGAACAGAAAATTGGTTCTGTTTTAACTCAAACCAGGACACCATTGATAGCAACGTGTTTATAATTAGATGCACTTTGTAGTCTATGACTTTGACATTAATTTCATCAGCATCAGCTCTGTGACCAAGGGATAACATTTTCAGTTTCATATGCTGTCCTGGTTTGAGCGGCACAGGATAATTTCTTTTCTAATGCTTGGGAAAATTGTACTTTTAGAAGACTCTAGTGTCTGAATTTGTGAAAATATTTACTTTATAGCCAGCTATGGTGTGTGGGTGTCAAGGTCTCAGTGTTTTCAGGCTAGCCAGGTGCAGGGATGAGGAGGAGCGAGACCTGGGCACTTGACCCAAGCTGGCCAACAGGATTATTTCATACCATGAACATCACATTCAATATAAATTAGAAAGTTTGCTGTGAAGCTCTCTCTCCCTTGATGGCGGCAATCCAGAGAACTCCTTGCCCTGGTGCTGGACCCCTGAGGCCTTCCCTTCCTCCCTGAAGCCATAGCGCTTGCAGTGTCCGACATTTGTTGTCCACTGCTGGGAGTGCACAGCTTCCTACTGATATAATTGGCTGAGTATAAACCTAGTATGTTTTATATCGGTATCACTATTGGTTCTTTAGTGTTATTACTGTTAATTATCTAGTCTTATTCTGTTAAATCTGTTTATATTTCAACCCTTGGGTTTCCTTGTTTTTTCCCGATTCCCCTTCCTGGGTGGGGAGGGTTCATCGGGTGATAGAATAATTGTCTAAACAACAGTAAATTTTTGTGGGTTCCTCAAACCATAACATATGCCTAGTGCCATATTTATAAATTAGTATAAATGCATCCAACTTATAATGAAAAGTCAAGCAAAGCCAATTCATTAAAACATTTGTGGAACGATAACAAAAGGCAGTGATAATAACAAAAAGTTTCACTGCTGAGACCCAAGTATACCAGCCTAGACAAGCAAGTTCTTCCTGGTACCAAAATAAGCCTTTGAAAACACTTTGTCCATCTTGACATATCAGATATGACAGTAGTAATCACAAACAAAACTAAAATCAGGAAAGTGTCCCATAGTGAGGTCCAACACATGAATGATGGCAAACAGACCACCCGTGGATTGCTGTAACTGTTGTCATCTTTGAGATCCTTTTGTTATGTCCTGAACTGAAGCTCTGTCACGCATCTTGGAAAAAAACATGTTTCCTACCACCTACAGGTTATGTTTATTCAGATAGTTTTTATTGTATTTAGAGGATTCTCTCGATGGAGTGTAGTATGGCCCATGAGAAAATTCATTCCTTCCCATCTTTTTAGGAAATCTTCCATTTTCCAGATGCATCCGTACTTTTAGTCTGTCAGGCTGTTGATAACCTACAGGTCTTCTAAAAGTGGCTCTTGTAAATAATTTGGAGCTTAAAATTAAGGCAACAGTGATCCAAAAGAATGTACCCAGGTTATTCATATCTTTATTGTCAGCTCTTTAGTGCTCATATGAATTGTCTGTGTAATGAAAGTTTTTAGCATGCTTGATCCATGGCCGCAGGAGTCACAATTCAGACACCTATTTAAAGGTGTCTGGGATTTCAGCTGAGGACAGTATCTCATCTGTCTGTTATTAAAAGAATTTATTTCCTAGTCTGCAGTTTCATGACATGAGCATGAATCACATTATAACCATCCTGGAGCTGACTTTTGGAAAGCCGTTTTCCACTGGACATGGTCAGAGACTACAGCTGATACTTGAACAGTAGACATTGTCAGCAATGGCAAACATATCTCATTTTATGCTCATACAGGAATTTTTGCACCTCACTCTTCAATAATTCTTTTCAAGGAGTTTATTATAAAAAGAAGTGGTTGCTTTGATTTACTTAGTTGTAGGAGAGATTATGCAGAAGTGGAAGCAGATATTTTTCTTATTTCCTTATTCTGAAGAAGAGGAAACTTCATAATATCACAGATCAGAGGAAACCAAACACTACATATGTTATCACGGCTTCTGAATGGTGATACTTGTTTCTATCACTTCAGAGTCATGGTTTTTACTTAGAGGTTGTTTACATCATATTGCTATCCATCTGAGCTATGAGAAGTGTACCTGAGATTCACAGCTGAGCCAATCTTAGTAATACACAGAACTGCCCTTGGACTCTGTGATCTTAATTAAAACTTTGTCTGTCAATTCATATTTAGACAATTGGCTGATCATAACAGGACAATCTTGAGAAGTGTCAACCAGGCTTCTTGGTTAGCCACAATGAATCTTTGTGTTTTCTATAGAAACCAATAGCGATCAAGATAGATGCCGTGATAGCAATAAGCAGTAAGGACAGATTTCTTTGACTGATCCTTACTGAGTAAGGTAGTGTTGTACTTGGCTGGGTTTATTTCTGGGATATTGATGCTGCTTAAAACCCCTCACAACTCTGACACTGATTAGCATCAGATAAGCAGGATGCTTCTCCATCTAACCCATATCATGTTCTCCCAGTATTGAGCCACTGGCTGCACCTTTAATATGGTCAAGAAAAAGATGTTAGTCACAACCCTGTCACCATCCAGGACATAATTCATGGATAAATGATCACCTGCTGAATCTTTAGGTTGTGACTGATTCAGTAGAAAATCTCAACCTAAGGGAGCGTTACTTGCCATTCAGCTTTTATGTGATCCAAATTGGCACGTATGTGAAGAGGAAAAAATTCTACAGTAACGATTCTTCTGGACTGTGCATACAGTGTCGAGCCCCTGACTTCTCACTTTTCAGAATACACAGTTACAGCAAACTTCATATTGCAAGGAAATTGATTTAGCCACATGAACACCTTCTTGCAAGTACAAGGAAGTGCAGACCATATCTGCCCTCACAAATTCAACTCTGCAAAAGATTATGATAAATACAAACTTACCATCATCACTTCCTAGTGAATTAACTAAATTGTTCTGGGTGGTTTTTCAACTTTTGGTGGTGACATTAAAATTAACTGTTGTATTTGTCTGCATTTTGCTGTAGGTAAAAGAATTGTGATTTTGAAAGACTGGCATGAAAATTTCTGGATATAAAGTTTTGGCAGAAATATAGAAGAGCTTTTTGCTTGTGTTTTTGAGAGAACAGGTGATGCTAATGAAGACTGCTATGGCTAGTTACAGGCATATAACTAGAAAAATAAGTGCACCTTGAAATCTAGAATAATCTTTAGTATTTTGATACAACAGCACTACATTTTCTGTATCTTATATTGTATTTGAAACTTAAAAAAAGAAGAAATTGTCAAATAAACAGCATATAAAACTTAGTCTGGGAAGGTAATGCTACCTTGCACCTGTTTACTTTAAGTCTCCAATACACCCTTTATTCACAAAAGATAACCAATCCATGTACTTTCTGAGAGAAAGGGGGTTTTTTTCAGTGTTTTGGTCTACTGTTTTTTTCTTAATGGATTTTTATTTTATTTGCTTGTTTATTTATTTTGCTTCAAACTTTTAGCATAGCAACTTTCTAATCGCAATACTTTACTTATTCTCAAAGGTGAAATTTTAGTGATTAAGCCAGTGAGACTCTTTTTTCACGCATATTCTCAGGCAATACTAACACTATGTTTTAGTTCAGATTGTTTCCAGGTTAAACAATGTGCATTTCAAGGTACATCAGCAGTGCCGAACTACTCATAATTATAATCAGCTATGGTTACAAAAAGTTCTTTGTTCTGCAAAAGTTTTAAATTCTGTACTTTACAAAATTTATTGTGTCAAATGAAACATAATATTGTCTTCTCTATTTGGCAACAAATGCTGCTTGCAGGTGTTTCCAAATGAGCTTCTGGTTTATAGTTAGCCAAGAAAAATGTAATTTTGGTGGTATTCCTATTGTAACTGTAATTTAGGTTGCATTTAAATAAGTTGCTGGAGACTGTTTCAGGCAGAAAGACCTAAAATACAAATTAAAATAGATTATTGTTGCAATTTACTTGATTGTTGTGGTTTAGCTCCAGCCAGCACCAAAGAACCACGCTGCTGCTCGCTCACCTCCCCCACAGCTGTGGGATAGGGGGGAGAATCAGAAAAAAAAAGGCAAAACTTGTGGGTTGAGATAAAGGCAGTTTAACAGAACAGCAAAAGAAAGAGGAAAACAACAACAATAATACTCATAGAGGAATGTACAAAACACGATTAATGCACCACCGCTCACTGACTGGACCCAGGAAGCCCCCAGCCCGCTCCCAAGCAACGATTTCCTGCCCCTTCCCCTGGCCAGCTCCCCGGCTATGTACTGGGCATAGCTTCACATGGTATGGAATACCTGTTGCCATCCCAGCTCCTTGTGAAAATTAACCCTATCCCTGCCGGAACCAGGACATTATCCACCCCTTATTCTATACCATCTACGTCATGCCCAGATCTTACAGTTTCCAATTAATTACCACCACTTTTCCCTGTCTTTGATATATATATATGTACATATATATACATACAGATATAATTCCCTTAGTCTATGACCCATCCCTCTAAAATGTCCGTTGAGTTCATTTAATCCATGACTTTGAGCTCCATCTGTTAGAACAGTCTCTCAGGGCAGGCGAGATGGTGTGTGGTGCTGGACTGTTGCATGCTGTATGTGGGGCTTGTGGCTGGTGTATCTGGTGTGGCCCATGCCCATGGTCCATGGGTTGAAGATGTCGATCTCGAGGAAGTTGCTGGGCGCCAGCCGCTGAGGTCAGTTCTGATCCCATGACCGCTGCACTTTACTTGGTTTCATCAATGTCCATTGTTGACGCAGAAAGCTCGGACATAACACAACAACCAATATGATCAGGTTAATGCCACTTTATTGCGCAGATAGCTCAGTTCATATATATTATGCTGTCCGTGATCACGCACCAACAGCTTACTGATTGGTTTACGTCATTAAGCACGCGCCTAAAAGCTACTCTTGATTGGCTCAAAGTACAAGTCCACGCGAATGCCTTGCCCGCCTACATCCTGCTTCAAGTTCCGCCTTCACTGCAACCTCCTCCTCCATTCTTGTTTACTCTCTTGCCGTGTTGACCGCAAGTAACCTTTCCAGTGCAACACTTACATAAGTTACCTACAGGTCACACACAGATCATTGAGACTTGGAGTGATCACAGGATGCCCATTTTCCATCAAGAATCTTCCCACAGTCCATCTGTCTTTAGTTTGGGTGATTCTTACTGTAGTACAATTGATAGCAATTATAGTAATGATGACATACAGTGGCAGTATTATTTAACAATTAACATCATACAATTTGATTCACTGGGTATTCTCGCCCATCATCAGATCTCCCTGAGGTACACATCGGACCTCCCCGTCCTTCCGCATCACCCACCAAGTGCACCCAGGTCCTTGAGCAAAAGCAATCCCACGGATAGGTTTGCCTTTGCCTGAGGCAGGACTAACCCAGACTGTCTTCCCTAGCATATTCTTCATGTGCACTACAGGGACTTTATCCCCTTCTACAGTACGTGGAAGTTTTGATTGGGCAGGGCCAGCTCAATTGGCAGATCCCCTGGTGTTGACTAACCAAGTAGCTTTTGCTAAATGTGTGTCCCAATGTTTTAAGGTCCCGCCACCCATGGCTCTCAGTGTAGTTTTTAACAGTCCATTGTATCGTTCTATCTTCCTAGAGGCTGGTGCATGATAGGGGATGTGGCATACCCACTCAATGCCATGCTCTTTGGCCCAGGTGTCTATGAGGCTGTTTCGGAAATGAGTCCTGTTGTCCGACTCGATTCTCTCTTTGGGTGCCATGTCACCATAGGACTTGCTTTTCCAGGCCCAGGATAGTGTTCTGGGCGGTGGCATGGGGCACAGGGTATGTTTCCAGCCATCCAGTGGTTGCTTCCACCATTGTGAGCACATGGCATTTGCCTTGGGGGGGTTGTGGGAGTGTAATATAATCAATCTGCCAGGCCTCCCCATATTTATATTTTAGCCATCGTCCTCCATACCAAAGAGGCTTTAACTGCTTGGCTTGCTTGATTGCAGCACATGTTTCACATTCATGGATAACTTGTGCAATAGTGGCCATGGTCAAGTCCACCCCTCGATCATGAGCCCATCTATATGTTGCATCTCTTCCTTGATGGCCTGAGGTGTCGTGGGCCCACCAAGCTATGAATATTTCACCCTTATGCTGACAGTTCAGATCCACCTGAGCCTCTTAAGCATTAGCAGCCCGATCTACCTGCTGGTTGTTTTGATGTTCCTCAGTGGCCCGACTCTTGGGTACATGGGCATCTACATGGCGTACTTTCACAACCAGATTCTCTATCCAGGCAGCAATATCTTGCCACAGTTCAGCAGCCCAGATGGGTTTACCTCTGCGCTGCCAGTTGCTCTGCTTCCACTGCTGTAACCACCCCCACAGAGCATTTGCCACCATCCACAAATCAGTATAGAGATAAAGTACTGGCCATTTTTCTCGTTCGGCAATGTCCAAGGCCAGCTGGATGGCTTTCACCTCTGCAAACTGGCTCGATTCCCCTTGTCCCTCAGTGGCTTCTGCAACTTGTCTTGTAGGACTCCACACAGCAGCCTTCCACCTCCGATGCTTTCCCACAATCCGGCAGGACCCATCAGTGAACAGGGCATGTTTCCTCTCATTTTCTGGTAATTTATTATATGGTGGGGCCTCTTCTGCACGCATCACTTCCTCCTCTGGTGATATTCCGAAATCTTTTCCTTCTGACCAGTCCATGATCACTTCCAGAATTCCTGGGCGACTAGGGTTTCCCATTCGAGTTCGCTGTGTGATCAATGCCATCCACTTACTCCACGTAGCATCAGTTGCATGATGTGTGGCAGGGACCCTTTCTTTGAACATCCAGCCCAACACCGGCAGTCGGGGTGCTAAGAGGAGCTGTGCTTCAGTACCGACCACTTCCGAAGCAGCTCGAACCCCTTCATATGCTGCCAATATCTCTTTTTCAGTTGGAGTATAGTTGGCTTCGGATCCTCTGTATCCCCAACTCCAAAACCCTAGGGGTCGACCTCGAGTCTCTCCTGGTGCTTTCTGCCACAGGCTCCAGGTAGGGCCATTGTCCCCGGATGCGGTGGAGAGTACATTCTTAACATCTTGTCCTGCCCGGACTGGGCCCAAGGCTACTGCATGCACAATCTCTTGTTTAATTTGTTCAAAGGCTTGTCGTTGCTCAGGGCCCCATTTAAAATCATTCTTCTTCTGGGTCACTTGATATAGAGGGCTCACAATCAGACTGTAATCTGGGATATGCATCCTCCAAAACCCCACAACACCTAAGAAAGCTTGTGTTTCCTTTTTACTAGTTGGTGGAGACGTAGCTGCTATTTTGTTGATCACATCCATGGGGATTCGACGGTGTCCATCTTGCCGTTTTATTCCTAAAAACTGGATCTCCTATGCAGGTCCCTTGACCTTACTTTTTTATGGCAAAACCAGCTTTCAGAAGGATTCGAACTATTTTATTGCCTTTCTCAAAAACTTCTGCTGTGTTGCCCCATACAATGATGTCATCAATGTATTGAAGATGTTCTGGAGCTTCACCCTGTTCCAGGGCAGTCTGGATCAGTCCATGGCAGATGGTGGAGCTGTGTTTCCACCCCTGGGGCAGTCGATTCCAGGTGTACTGGACGCCTCTCCAGGTGAAAGTATACTGTGGCCTGCACTCTGCTGCCAAAGGAATAGAGAAGAATGCATTAGCAATGTCAATTGTAGCATACCACTTGGCTTCCTTTGACTCCAGTTCGTATTGAAGTTCTAGCGTGTCCGGCATGGCAGCGCTCAGTGGCAGCGTGACTTCATTCAGGCCACGATAGTCCACTGTTAGCCTCCACTCTCCATTAGATTTTCGCACTGGCCATATGGGACTATTAAAGGGTGAGTGAGTCTTGCTGATCACTCCTTGGGTCTCTAGTTGACGAATCAGGTTATGGATGGGAATCCGAGAGTCTCAGCTAGTGCGATATTGCCACCAATGCACTGTTGTGGTAGCGATCTGAGGAGGAATTAGGCATTGTAGGATTGAAAGGGTTAACAGGATTGAAGTACTGAAGGGTCCAGGTCATGTCCGAAGGGAGGAGACTTGCATGTCTGGAACAGGAGTAAAAACAAGATTAGAAGGAAATAAACAAGCGAGCGCATGACCTTTGTGAAAGAGGGAACTGCAAGGTTGTAAAAGATAGCCAATTGTATCAGCTAAGGGGACGCATGAAGGACGCGTGAACAGGACATATAAACCAATAAAATATCACTTAGTGGCGCGTGTATAAACAAGTAGAAAGTATATAAGCAGTGTAATATTTCAATAAAGGGTCTTCGATTTACCCTCTATCGGAGTCCATGCATCAATCCGCTACAGCGATCGGCACCTGTTGTTCTTCAGCCCTCAACAACCCTACAACAGAAGGGTCTTCTGAGAGACCAGGCAAAGCAGACAGCTGCTTAATTTCCTCCGTCTCCAAGGCAGCTATGCCAAAAGCCCACCGGTACCCTTTTGGGTCCTTAAATACCCTCTCCTGAGGTAGTCTATGCCAAGGATGCATGGAGCCTCTGGGCCAGTCACAATGGGATGCTTTTGCCACTCATTCCCAGTTAGGCTCACTTCAGCTTCCAATACAGTTAACTGTTGGGATCCCCCTGTCACTCCAGAAATACAGATGGGTTCTGCCCCTCTATAGCTTGATGGCATTAGGGTGCACTGTGCACCGGTGTCCACTAGACCCTTTTACTCCTGTGGGTCTGATGTGCCAGGCCACCGAATCCACACAGTCCAATAAACCCGGTTGTCCCTGTCCCACACCTGGCTGGAGGCAGGGCCCCTCTAATCCTGGTCATAGTATCCGTTACTCACTTCTTGCAGAAATGACTTAGAAGTCCCTTCAAGAGGATCAGAGGTAAGATCAGGCCTTCTGCTCTGTCTGGGGAACTGCCCACTGGAAACTGGAGCGGCACTTCTCCTGGAGGGATCCCCTTTTGTGGTTGTTCTTCCTTGCAATTCATGTACCCGTGCCTGTAGGATTGAGGTAGGTTGTCCATCCCATTTCCTCATGTCCTCTCTGTGGTCACGCAGGTAAAACCACAGGGTGCCTCGTGGTGTGTACCCTCTATATTCTCTCTCTTGAGCGGAAAAATGCCTGCTCCTAACAGCTGAGATGCCAGCCCGTACAGGTGGGGAGTAGGACATATTCTCTTCAAGTTGCTGGACCTTCCGGGAAAGTTTCTTTCTCTACAGCTGAGATGAGGGGGGAAGAGAGACTTTCTTCGTACCGCCGTAGTCGGCCAGCCACCTCATCCACCGTTGGTCCCTCTTCACCTTTCCATTCCATCACTGCCAATGAGCTGACGTACGACCATGGTGCACTCTGTACAAACTTCCACCACACTGTGCACTGGATTTCATCAGGATCTGTGGGTAACTGTACGTTGTCTGGGTCATAATAAATGATCTCCCACACAGCTAATTCCCTCAGGTACTGAATACCTCTTTCCATGGTGGTCCACTTGCTTGGATGACATACAACATCTTCACTGAAGGGGTACCTTTCCCTCACGCCTGACAGGAGTCGCCTCCAGAGGCTGAGGCCTTGTGTCTTTTTCCCAATTGTCTTGTCAATGCCCCCTTCCCTAGACAGGGATCCCAGCTGCTTGGCTTCCCTACCCTCTAATTCCAAGCTACTGGCCCCGTTATCCCAGCATCGAAGCAGCCAGGTGACAATGTGCTCGCCCTGAAGTCGCCTGAAATCTTCTCACGTGTCTCGCAGCTCACTCAGGGACAGGGATCGTGTGATTATCTCTGGTTCTGTCTCTTCCTCCTGTTCTCCTGATGGCCCTGGTTCATTGTCATCCCTTACTAAGCGATTTCTTGGTGTATTCCTTCTTCTGTATAGGAGTGACTGATACCGGCACAGGTTGGTTGTCTGGTTCAGCTGCAGTACCTGCCACAGGGGTTGGAATAGCTGCAGTGTCTGTCAGACTGGTTTTCCCCTCTTTCCCCTGAGGGTACTGCATAATACCGAGCAGTGTTTGGTAGATACTGGCCAGGGCCCAGCACAGTGGGGTAAGTTGTGTCTCTCTGGAGTAGCCACAGCATTTTCCTTTCAAATATTCTTTCACTTTATCAGGGTCCTGTAGTTGTTTGGGGGTGAAGTCCCAGACCATTGGAGGTGAGAAGGTATCTCTAGATACCTGCCCATATTCTCCCACATGCCATGCCACCCATGATTATCCAGCCAGCACCAAAGAACCACGCAGCCACTCGCTCACCCCCCCCCAGCTGTGGGATGGGGGGAGAATCAGAAAAAAAAGGCAAAACTCGTGGGTTGAGATAAAGGCAGTTTACCAGAACAGCAAAGGAAAGAGGAAAACAACAATAATACTGATAGAGGAATGTACAAAACATGATTAATGATTAATGTACCACCGCTCATCAACCCAACCAGGGAAGCCCCCAGTCAGTGATTTCCTGCCCCTTCCCCTGGCCAGGTCCCCTGACTATGTACTGGGCATGGCGTCACATGGTATAGAATACCTGTGTCCGTCCCAGCTCCTTATGAAAATTAACCCTATCCCCGCTGGAACCAGGGCATTGATTAATAACTGTTTATAATAAATCATTCCCCCGACAATCAATTGCTCAAGTTTCCTTAAGATTATAAAGTGCTTTTATTTTGTTTAATAGAACACTGGGGAATTTTGATTGGTGATGAGATGAGTCATTATTCTTGGTGTCATGATCTTCTAGAGACATATTTGCCAGAATACTAAATTATCCACAGTGTATTGGGTTTTTGTGGCAAGGTTTTGGTAGCGGGGGGGTCTACAGGGGTGGTTTCTGTGAGAGCCTGCTGGAAGCTTCCCCCACGTCAGATAGAGCCAATGCCAGCCAGCTCCAGGATGGACCCACTGCTGGCCAAGGCCAAGCCAATCAGCAGTTGCATCTAGTTTTCTATTTAAATGTGCAGCATGCTTTTATTTTAGTATGATTCCTTTCTGGACTTGTATCTATTTCACTGAGGGTTTTGTTTTGTGAAAGTCATTGCATTAAGAGTTGTATTTTGATTGCGTCCAGGAACATGTTGGTTATAGTCCTGCAACACTGAACTGCAACACTGGAAAACTAGGTAACTGCTTTGTTGTATTTAGAGAAGAATCCAAAGGCTGAGGTCAACATGAATGAAGGGAACAGATCTGTGTTTCATCATGGAAAGGTGAAACTGTTCAACTGAGATGAATTTAAAGTTAGACAGTCTGTTCAGAATAGTCCTCCTACCTATTTTGCAAATTAAAAATTCTGCTAGGCTTTATCAGTTAGTTCCCAGATGGCTCTAACCTTGCAGGGCAACTGCTGCAAACAAGAACTTAGTTTTGATGCTCTTTGCGCATGAAGGCTATAATGCTGTGCAGTCAACATGTTCTTTGACTGACTGAGCACAAGCTTGACAAAAATAGTTTAACCTGATCAAAGTCCCTTGTATATGACAGGATTTTGGCAACATTGCACATCGTCTATGATTTGCAAAGATGAAATATTGAAAAGCTGACAAATGTATAAAAATAATACCATAACTGCATATGTGAGAGTCTCAGTGGAATTCTGCAAAGAACAACATACGAATTCGTATGTAATGTTCCTCCTACAGCTAGGACTGAAGCGGGCAGTAACAACAAAGCTGAATTTAAAAAACATTTGCAAGTCTCATGACTGCTAACTTTGAGATGATTAACTTGGAAAGTAAGCTCTCACATATGGGTTACAGTTGAAGAACACTGAAGTTGACCTTGAGAATAACAACTATGTCTTGACTGAATTTGTCAAACAGTGACAGTTCTACATCAAGAAAAGTGTAGCTGCAGCAGTGTTCAAATTTTATAATGTAACACAGATACTAGTTTTATGAATGTTGTGACCAGGTCGAGGACATTAATTTAAAGTTTCAATCACCTAGTTGGAATTAAGGCACAAACAAGGCCAAATGTTGAAAACTCACTGAAACTATTTATTTAACAAAAACTTGAGTGCTCGAGATAGAGGGAAAGAAAGAAAAGGGAGAGAAAGAGTGCAAGCAGATAATCATCACCTGTGGATCCAGCAACGTCTCATTGGTCCTCTTTACCCAGGGTATCGTTGGTGGCTGTTTGGCCGCCTTTTACACTTTCGGCCCTCTGGGTGGTAACCATCGTTTGCATTCGAAGCATGGTGGGGCAGTTCTAGGGCGTGGTTAAGTTGGCATGTGTGCGTGGTAAATGCTAGGGGGTCACACAGGGGTCTTTCGCCCCCTAGCTTACAGTGTTCGCTACTTGACCCTTCAGCCTGCACAGGTGCACTCCATAGTCACCACATAAAATCCCCCAGCAACAGCGACGAGGAGGTCAGCACGGTCTGGCCTACGCGGCACCGAAAACCAACCCCCCCATTCCACACACCTCCAACTGACAGTTCCCTGTGGTCTCCCATGCAAGTGGCGCACAAGCAGAGTTTGAGGCAAAGTCTCAGTTCAGAGTCTCACAATCTACAACTACATCTCTATATCAACTGTGAATTACCACAAGAGAAGCAGCACTTTTTAGAAAGCTAAGAGTCATGTAAAGCAAATTAACTTGGGAGAAGACAAACAGAGCCCCGGTAGGATGTATGATAGGAATAGTACTTACAATGAGAAGTCTCCTATACCATGCCAGAAACATCCTAAAACAAATCAGCTAACTCTATATAGAACTATCAGGAGTTAGATGTAAACCTTCACCTTAAATCTAGAGAGAGTTATTTTGCTCAGCCAAATTAATTCCTGCAGCAATTCTTTTCCATTAGAGATAGGACTGTCCGTGGGGCTATACCAGGGATGAAACTGTCCCACTGGATTACTGCAGCAGCAATGTTTACAAAGAAGCATTGTTGTGATTGTTTAACAGTTATCATTGCAACATTTTAGCAAGGTTGTTTTCAAGCTGCCATTATTCAAAAATGTAATCTGTAAGGTAGTCAGAATGCACTTAATTCTGTGAGGGGTCACAAACCCGCTGCCAATTTTAAAAAGCAGGAGTACCTAGAAAAAATTAGAGACTGAAATGATCAAAACAAAGTTGATGTGTTTCACTTTCAAACATTTAATTTGTGGTAGCAGTTCAGAACTCAATTTAAGAAGTAAATTATATTGAAGTAATATTAGTATGTGGTTTTCCAATAAACATGCATATGTATGGCAGGGATCAGGCTTATGTGAAAAAACATTATCAGATATGGGAGTTTAGCAAATTATTAGCAAACTATAAAATTGTCCATTAGTGACAAATCAATCTGAATCAGACCAAATGGACCCCAGCACTTGTGGGGCAGCGTGCTAGTATTTTTGAGAATCAGAAGGCCTACCACCCCTCAAGGGTAAAAACTACACGTTTATCTGCCTCTCTGAAATGCTTATACACCAATGCATGCAGCATGGGGAACAAACAGGAAGAATTAGAGATCTGTGTACAGTTGCAGGGCCATGATCTCATCGCAATTACTGAGACATGGTGGGATAGCTCACATGACTGGAACGCTGTCATGGATGGCTATGTCCTCTTTAGGAAAGACAGGCCAGCAAGGCGAGGTGGTGGAGTTGCTCTTTATGTGAGAGAGCAACTGGAATGCATTGAGCTGTCCCTGGGGGCAGATGAAGAGAGAGTTGAGAGCTTGTGGGTAAGGATTAAGGGGCAGGCTAACATGAGGGACACTGTTGTGGAGGTTTATTACAGGCCACCTGATCAGGATGCAGAAGTTGATGAGGCCTTCTCCAGGCAGCTGAGAGCCGCCTCACAATCACAGGTTCTCCTGGGGGACTTCAATCACCCTGATATCTGCTGGGAAGGCTACACAGCTAGGCAGGTACAGTCCAGGAGGTTCCTCCAGTGTATTGATGGTAACTTTTTGACTCAGGTGGTGGAGGAGCCGACAAGGAGAGGAGTACTACTGGACCTAGTACTGACCAACAAAGAGGGACTGGTGGAGGACATGAAGGTTGGGGGCAGCCTCGGCTGTAGTGATCATGAGAAGATCGAGTTCAGGATTATGTGCAGTAGGCATAAAACGACAAGTAGGCTTGCAACCTTGGACTTCAGGAGGGCTAACTTTGATCTCTTCAAGAAACTGCTTGGAGAAATCCCATGGGTTAGGGCTCTGGAGGGTAGGGGGGCTCAAGAGAGCTGGTTGATATTCAAGTATCACTTCCTCCAAGCTCAGGATCGGTGCATCCCTAAGAGCAAGAAACCAGGCAAGAGAAGCAGGAGACCTGCATGGTTGAGCAGGGAGCTTCTGGAAAAGCTCCAGTGGAAGAAGGAAGTTTGCAGTAAGTGGAAGAAGGGACTGACTGCTTGGGAAGATTACAAGAATGCTGCCAGAGTATGCAGGGACAAAACGAGGAAAGCCAAGGCCTCCTTGGAATTAAATCTGGCAAGGGATGTCAAGGTCAACAGGAAGGGTTTCTTCAAGTACATCGGAGGCAAAAGGAAAACTAGAGAAAATGTGGGCCCGCTGTTGAATGAGACAGGGGCCATGGTGACAGAGGATGCAGAGAAGGTGGAGTTACTGAATGCCACCTTTGCTTCAGTCTTTCCTGCTCAGGCCAGCCATCAGGAGTCCCAGACTTTACAGGTAACAGAAAAAGTCTGGAGGAAGGAGGACTTTCCCCTGGCTGAGAAGGGTCAAGGTAGAGATCAGTTAAGTAAACTGGACATCCACAAGTCCATGGGTCCTGATGGGATGCACCCGAGAGTGCTGAGGGAGCTGGCAGAAGTCATTGCTGGGCTGCTCTCCATCATCTTTGAAAGGTCCTGGAGAACAGGCAAGGTGCCTGAGGACTGGAGGAAAGCCAATGTCACTCCAGTCTTCAAAAAGGGCAAGAAGGAAGACCCGGGAAACTACAGGCCAGTCAGCCTCACCTCCATCCCTGGAAA
>VFFE01008892.1:194242-210671 GCA_008921705.1 Burhinus oedicnemus
TGAAACAATGAACAGGTAGGCAAGGCTGTCAAAATTGAAGTAGCTCAGGTGGACCTGGACTGGGAGCGTAAGGGTGAGCTATTTGTAGCTCGATGGGCCCACAAAACATCGGGACATCTAGGGAGAGATGCAACATGCAGGTGGTCTCGTGATCGAGGGGTGGACCTGACCATGGAGGCCATCACACAGGTCACCCATGAACGTGAAACATGTGCTGCAATCAAGTGAGCCACATGAGTAAAATCTCCCTGGAACAGAGGGCGATGGCTGGGTTTTTGATATGGTAAGGCCTGGCAAATTGACTATGTTGGACCACTGCCACGAACACACCAAGGCAAGTGCTACATAGTCACCATGGTGGAAGTGACTACTGGTTGGCTAGAAACATACCTTGTGAACCATGCCACTGCCCGAAACACCATTTTAGGCCTTGAAAGGCAAATTTTGTGGCAACATGGTACCCCAGAAAGAATTGAATCAGACAATGGGTTTCATTTCTGAAATAACTTCATAAACTCCTTGTCCAAGAAACACACGGGATTGTCTGCTCAAGGACCTGGGCATACTTGGTAGCTAATGTGGAAGGATGGGGAGACCCAGTGTGTGCCTCAAGGAGATTTAACCTTTGGAGAAACATAATCTGTGATGTGAGTTGTATGTTGTAGGAAGTAATGCAGCAGGAATGACCTGAACTGATGAAGCGTGAGCTTCGCAAGGAACTGAGTGAGTGCAATGATGACCCAAACCAAGCCAGTGTTGGTGCCCAAAAATCGAACACACTGCTTCTCCTGTCCTGAGTGCCCATATTGACAGATGGGGCCCAAGTCATAGCCTGTTCTTATGAACATCTGGAGGAGTGGAGGAAGCCCATGGAAAGGGAGAGTAATCTATCTATCTGTTAAAGGACAGGGGTTAGTAGTTAATGAGAGTGTATAAATCTGTATGTTGGGTATAAAGATGGTTTAAGTATGTAGTTTAAGTTGTAAGCGTTGGTAAGGAGGGATTTCAGTAATGAGAATTAGATACAATGGGATGGTTAGAAGATATATAAATGTATTAAATTATGTGGGACCTGACCATAACACAAATGGTATGGAATAAGGGGTGGAGATTGTATTGGATCTGGCTGAGGTGGAGTTAATTTTCCCCATAGCAGCCCTCATAGTGCTGTGCTTTGTATTGGTAGCTAGAAAGGTGTTGATAACACACCAGTGTTTTGGCTACTGCTGAGCAGTGCTCTCACAGCATCAAGGCTGTCTCTCCAAACCACCCCACCCCCCAAAGGCCAGTAGGCTGGGGGTGGGCAAGAGCTTGGGAGGGGATATGGCCAGGACAGCTGACCCAAACTGACCAAAGGGATATTCCATACCATATGACATCATGCTCAGCAATAAAAACCAAGAGAAAGGAGGAGGAGGAGGGGGGCATTCATTATTAAGGCTTTTGTCTTCCAAAGCAACTGCTACGCGTACTGAGGCCCTGCTTCCCAGTAAGTAGCTGGACATTGCCTGCTGATGGGAAGCAGAGAATAATTTCTTTTTGTTTTCCTTTGCTTCCTTGCACGGCTTTTGCTTTTCTTTATTAAACTGCCTTTATCTTGACCCATGAGTTTTTCATCTCATTTATTCCCCCTGTCTTGCTGAGGAGGGGAATGATAGAGCAGCTTGGTGGGCACCTGGCATCCAGCCAAGGTCAACCCACCACACACATTGGCTGAGATTTATGCTTTAAACCTAGGAGAAGCGCTTGGCAAAGAATTGACCAATTTGGATTTTTTCTTATTCTTTTGTTAAACTCTTTATTTGTTAGGAACCATTCATGGCTCAACATCCAAAATAAGTTACAGCCAAAATCTGTCAGATTTATACAGCCATATACTGTATAAAATGTTATGAATATAGTCAATAATAGAAGGTTTTTACAAGGACTAATTGATTGTATACTCTAAACATGAAAGAGTTTTGGCCTAAAACATTAATGAGAAATGTCACAAAGCACACGTATATGGCACGTTGTGCTTTGAGAGGAAGCACTGAGAGACATGCATTTTAGTCACCTTGGTAATTTTTAAAAAGTATATTTTTATATTTCAAGACTAGTCAAGAAGTAAGAGAATTTTATCCTATTGAAAATTCAGAATTAAGACCCATAAGATTACAGGGTTTAAATCAGCTCTCTGTAAAATATTTATGAATATAATGCAATTAAACTTAATAGCATTAATATCATTTGCCCCTCAGAATGAACTTTTATTTTTATACAAATAAACTCACATTCTCTACAGGAAAGGAAAATCATCAGAAGTTGAAAGGTGTTACAGATATGTTTTCTGTATACATATTCACATTATGAATGTGCTTATGCCCAAGTATGCTTATGCCTTATCTCTTCCTACGGGGACATGCTCATTCTTTTTCCTGTCAAGCATGGTAAACCTTGGGTAAGCCCAGCCATAGGCCCCTCCACCATTTCTTATGGAACTTAGTGAGCAAGGGAAAGACTGAGCAAGTGTGAATCTGCATATAGACAAAAAACACACCTGAAGGTCTTCTGATTTACTGGTAAATTGCCATCTTTTTTTTTCCTTCAGGTTGTTGTATGCACTTTTTGCACTGTATGCATGTTTACTCTGCTGGAGACTTCAGGCAGTACCCCTTAACCTGAAGGAACTTCTGGTCTAGGATGGCTCTCAGGAACTGAACCACATGATTTCAGTGACACAGTGCTTGTTAGAAGCATGGATGAAGCTTAAGGTGGCTGTCTTTCATCTCTCTCATTCCCTAGAGATGACACTGGGTTTGCCCGAGTTCTGATAGAAATTGCGTAAATCACAAATTGGTTTAATTTTAGCACTCCTGTTGTACCACCTGCTATCCAGTGTGATAAATTTTCAGTAGAGCTGTACCTAGGAACCTGTCTGCCATGAAAACAAAAAGGGAAAAGGTCTTCCTAAATGGTCTGTTCAGTCTGAATAGAAAGATAACATGATGTCTGGGTTGCAATGCAGTGGGTCAGGTTTTTTTGAGGGTAAAACTTAAGGGGGATGATACTCTTGCTTAGGTAAAACGTAAATTTGGTGTACAAGGGTAAGTTTGTTAAGTGAGCTGTCTAGTCAGCTTGCATTAACAGAATAAATGAACTGTGAGGATCATCAAATATTTAAAAGTCTGCTTTGTGGTTAACTTTAAAAGAGAAAATACCATGTTTTGTGTAAGGGCTAGATTTATTTTAGCCATCATATTATTTAATTGATATGTATTAGTACTACCTCTAGGTTCTCAATTAGACCTGAAATCTTGCACTGTGGAAAGAGCTGTAAAACAAAAGCCTGAAAGACATAGATACTCTTTCTCAGCTAAAGAAACTATCAAGGCAGTTATTTCAAACAACTGTATGCTCAAAGATTGAATGAAGAAGTTAGAACTATCTCCCAGAAGAGAACCTGCAGCACATCAAAGCCAGAGTTGACAGTTATTGGTGAGAACAATTATTGACAAGGCTGCTGCAACAAGAAAAATGTGCTAGATATCCATGTGGCTTCTCCTCTACGTGTGACCCACGCACTGGGTGAAGGAAATGATCTTTTTGAATTTTCAGGTACACATATTATAGACCAAGCTCCATGATTTAGTTGTGTAGTTTTACATGATAAAGAGATATATAGTTTAATGGTATCTTTTTAAAAATCAGATTTAAGTTGGTCTGTCATTTGGGACTGTGTTTTAGTACCACCAATGTAATTGCTATATAGATTATTTACATTCATTTCAGAAAGACAGACTAAGATTATGAATAGCTAATTTTCTGTATTGCCTTTGCATTAGTTATTTCAAAAGTATCACCGAAACTATGATTCTACCATGCTTCAAAAGTATAGAGGTGTTAATAAGCAGCAATTATGAAAGATTACTACTAGCTGCTCACAATGTAAATATTTCTTCAGGACATTGACATGTGTCTGTAAAAGATGAGTGCTCCATTCTACTCTTCAGCATGCACACAAAGATTTGCCAGGTATATCTGAAAAAACAGCTCACTTTTTCAGTGTAAGCAATAGTAATAGCCTTTCAGTCTGTCATGCTATGTGCATATATTTGTGCTATGAATTGAGAAATGACTCTTGCAGAGTTTTTTCTGTTGGTTTGGCTGAACTGAACAATGCTTTGTTGGGAATCGGGGGGATAGCAGGTACCAGAGGCATGATCCTGCTCCCATTTTAGTCAATATGAATTTTACCACAGAAATAGAGGCTGGATAAGGCCTTTTGTGTGGAAAAAGTTCAGTCCTGATAAGTAGCTTCTTATCCTATAGTTAGGAAAGCAGCTCATAAAGTTCTTGCATATCAGCAGAGATTTATAAATACAGGCTTTAATAATATGCAAACCAGACACGCAAATCTGTAAATTTTTGCAAATCTGCATGAGAACATTTTAAGTTGTGAGTTCAGACTCCTCATGCCTCAGACATTTCTATCTTGAGCCTAAATTCATATGATGGCTGATTGTCCTGGACACGGTGCAGTGCAAATGCTACTGCACTTCCCAGTGTCCTAAACAGCATGTTTAATGGCAACTTGGGCAATTCTGCAGCGCTGTGGCATGGAGACAGTCCTGACACAGCTGAAGATCCCATAGGGAAAAGAAGAAAGGAGGTGGTCATGTAATTGAAGACTATATCATAAAGCACAGTCACCAGTGGGTGTAATTATGGTTGAATGTAATTATGGACCTCCTAACCTTATGTACCTTAATTATAGCACCTCCTAACTCTTTGAGTGCTTGCCTTGGAACTCAGTCTGGTGTAGTTTTGCTGGCCTATGAAACACACCATGGCTGTATGAGCTGTGACCCTCTTATTGCTAAAGACGATTACTTGGTTAATGCAAACATCAGTGAGTTTTCTGTATGCATTTAACTTTTTTAAGCTAGTTAGTGAAGAAATTTGGCAGTAGACTTTGAAGAAAGTAAAGCTGTTACCAAGAGCTTTGTCTGTCTTGTTTTTCTGAGGAATGAGAGCCATTCAGGAGGGCTCAGGGTAGCAGCTAGGGAGCCCAGGAATCTTGGAAGCTTCTCAGAGCATTTGGAGCAGGTAGTGTCATTGTCCAAACTGAATGTCGGAGCAAAACGCATTCCCCAGCAGCCACAATACTTCCTGACGGAGTCACATGGCATGACAGTTCCCTCTAGCACTCTCTGCCTGGATGACCTTCACCACTCTTGCCCCTACTTACCTTTCTTTGTGGGAAAAAAACTCAGTCTTCTCTGAAACGAGCCATGATAAAATGTGTCTCACGTGTGCGTATATCTCAAGGGCTCTCTATTGGAAGGAAGCTGTCCAGCCAGTTAGGTCTATGTCATCATGGTGAAAGCAGAGAAGTGTTCCACCCACAGTGATGTTTTGCCCTTAATGGAAGAACTTAGCATAATCCTCACATTCATTTAAAAACACTTAACAGCGGTAGGCAGGGAGACAGACTATGACAAATGCATCTGAATGATATAATCTTTTGTCTCAACAGTATTTCTATAAAGAATAACAACTACTTTGGATTTCAGTGTCTTTAAGAAAAATTCCTGCACTGAATAAGTAAGAGAAAACTACTTGTCATCTTAAAGGATCCTGAAAATCCAGATGTATGAGAAACAGCTGTACAATACATAGCTTAAAGCAAAAACCAGTATTTAGCTAACAAAGTGAAAGACCACCTAGTACTGTTGAATCTTGCTACCTTTTTATGGGGGCAGGAAGTACAAAGAAGCTTTATTTGCTCTGCTGTGCAGTGACTAGGCTGTATGACAACGCTTAAGTAACAAGACACTCCAAAGGGAACAGGTGAGGGGGGGTGGATGCACTAACAAGTAGGACTTGCACAAAAAACATCCCTAGGGACACAGCATCATTTCAGATGGCTCTACCTTGAGCTCGGCTCTGTTGCCCAGCCCTGCCCTTAGGCAGCCCAGAGTCTCATGAGACTCTGAAAGTATAGTATGAGATGAACAAAGGAAATTAGTATCATTTTTTTAAAATTACAATATGTGTTTAGAGATTGTCAAAATCCACTCGTAAAGCAAGAATTCTACTACAAAAGTATGCCTACTATCTTGCCCTAACTTTCTTCAGAACATTCATCAGTTTCTTCTGAAAGTGCATCTTCTTTCTGCTAAATAACCATAGCAAAAACATTTCAGACTGTATCCAGCCAAATGTTAATGTTGTTAGAAGCAGTAATAATTATACAGTCACTTCACTGGTCACTGAAGGCGAGTTCTGCATCCAATCTGAATATAAGTAGGCTATTGTGTTTTTAGTGAAGCAGCATGAAATTATATATCAGAAACTAAAGTTCCCTTCTGACTTCTATGTAGGTAAAAGGGATGTTGCTGGGAAAGGCAAGAGACCTTTGATGGCTTTTGAAATGTTGTAGAAACTGATGCACTTCCTTCCTGGATGAAAGACTGGTGGTGTGCATAATGGCTGGGTAGCACTGCTCTGACGAGCATTTCATTGCCTGATGTGTTTCATTCAGACAATTGCAGTGTAATAAGAAAAACACTGGTACTTAGATTTCCCAGTATGGCTGCTGTACAGCATGTCTGTTGAGGTTTCTTCCTCTCTATTATCTCGAGATTTGTTGCTATAATGAATTCTTTCCCCTCCCCCTCTTCAGTTCCTTCTGCAAACTTTATTGAGCCATCAGCTGGGAGCTTCTCTTCACTTTAGTGCCCTTTCTCTTGACTCTGAATTAATTAAGGGTGAAACTGGAACAGTGACTCATAGCAAAGGAGAAGAGATTCTTATTATTAATAAGCAAAAGTCATCACAGGAATCCACTGTTCCCAGCTCCAACAAAGCCTTCCTTTCTTGTGTCATTTCCACATTGATCATGTTAACTGATGCCTCTTTAGACACTAATTGATGTATTGATGAGTCTGAATTGGACGGTTTCACTATTTGGGGGTTTTGGGGGGAGCCAATCTTCAAAAAGGTGAAAGTGCTAATTATATTGGTAATTACTTTAAAGCTCTTATCTTTTTTTTTTCCAATGTCCATTTCCATGGTAACAGGAGCAGGTACAGCAGCATTCAGCCAAACGGCTCAGAGCTCTTGGCTACCTCAGTGGTGGCTGAGTTTGGAAAGATATTATACAAATTGTGTGTACAGATTTTCCAAGACTCCAGCAATTTCTTTGCCACAGATCTAACTTAAAATATCAAAAAGCTATCTTAATAATGAGATTCCCTCTTTGTAAGCTGTATAGGCTTTTTTAAAGCTTTGATTTTACCCTTAGGTGAACTAGCAGGTCTTCTAAAGGCTGGGCTGCAGCCAGAGTCCTTGGGGAAAATTCTGTCTGACTCAGCAACTATTTTTTTCTGCAACCTCCTGGGCTGAGAACAACTCTGCCACTTCCTGACTCTTGGGCCTTGTCTGCTAGGCAAATTTTGAAAAAGAAATTCCCACCAGTGCTTCGAGCATGTCTGAAATTGTAAACAGACTGTATTTGGCGTGGTTTATGTCATTGACCTACAGTCAGTGTTAAACTTGCTTAGGCTGCCATCAGGTGCAGCAACTTCTTAGATATTTAAGCTTTTAGCACGTAACTGGTTTCTCCCCACATATCGTAAACACAAATTGTTCACATTTTCTTTATGAAGCAGAAACGATTCCAGACTATTGTGGCTGGTCATTCACATGCTCAGCAAAGCCTAACGTGACATTGCCATGGTCTGGAGTGAAAGTTCTGAAATTATCTTAGTGGAGTCATGAGCAAGAGAAAATCATAAGGTATCCTATTTTCCACCTAGGTGAGCTTCAGAGCTCAAAACAAGCTCCAACAAGAGCACTCCAACAGGGAGAGCAAAATGTTTGGCTTTACAGTTAGGTGCCTCTATAGGGCATATTAAAAATACGACATCATAATGAAATAAGGATCATAAGGATTGATTCCTTTCCCATGCTTCTAGAAATATTAACATCTAGAAATATTTTTTTCTATGATTAGCATTGATACATTTTAAAAAGAAATTTTTTAACTAATACATTTATTTTTGTTTAATTAAAGTTTATTCAGTTCTGCAATTAATATTAAATGTCACTCTTGCTCAAGTCTGCTATCTACAGTGAGATTATACTTATCCTGTTAATTTAAAAGAAATAAATAAGAACAATAGATAAATCATAGCTAAATAATATATGGTGTCTTAGAATTTAAGGAGGAACTGGATAATCATCAATTTTGAAGATCAGGGCACTTTAATTGCTTATGTCAGAATGTAGGACCTTAAATATTTGCATTTGTTTTATTTATTTCCTTTTAATCTTGGCATTGCTTTTATGACACAGGATCAGTTTTCTAATTCTACATATCTAAAATAAGTGACATTTAATACTTGAGCATGCTTTATCTTCCCTAATTTGAAGCAAAGAAAGATCAATTGAAGTTCATAGGGCTTTTTCATGCTAAAAGATACCTCACAACTAAGCTATACTGCCCTCTACCCAGCAAAACCCTTAATATACTAGCAAGGGATAAAACTCAGTGATGGGCCTACCTTTTCTAGAAAAGAAAGAAAAAAGAGGTTTTGGTGGCTAGCAAACTTGGGGGCAGGGGAAGGAGAAAGAATTGTTGACAATAACCTTCATACAGTGCTCCTGTTACTTTACTGACAAGTTACGTGGTTATTAACCACAACTAGTCCCTGTATTGGGAAAGGGAAAGATGTACTCTGTTCTTGGGCTGTTTATGCTGTAGAGCCTGCCTGCTTTCCTTGGATCCTTCCACTTACTGAAACAAACCATGTTATTGAGTATCAGACTTTGATTGTGTGTGTACATGGAGCCAATGGTATGAGGCCAAGACAGCTTAGCTTTATCAATGGCATAGACAGTAGGATCGAGTGCACCCTCAGCAAGTTTGCAGATGACACCAAGTGGTTGACACGCCTGAGGGACAGGATGCCATCCAGAGGGACCTGGACAAGGTCAAGAAGTGAGCCTGTGTGAACCTCATGAGGTTCAACAAGGCCAAGTGCAGGGTCCTGCACCTGGGTCGGGGCAACCCCTGGTATCAATACAGGCTGGGGGATGAAGGGATTGAGAGCAGCCCTGAGGAAAAGGACTTGGGGGTACTGGTGGATGAAAAGCTGCACATGAGCTGACAATGTGCGCTTGCAGCCCAGAAAGCCAACTGTATCCTGGGCTGCATCAAAACAAGTGTGGCCAGCAGGTCGAGGGAGGTGATTCTGCCCCTCCGCTCTCGTGAGACCCCACCTGGAATCCTGTGTCCAGCTCTGGAGCCCCCAGCACAGGAAAGACATGGACCTGTTGGAGCAGGTCCAGAGGAGGGCCACAAAAACAATCAGAGAGATGGAACACCTCTCCTATGAAGACAGGCTGAGAGAGTTGGGGTTGTTCAGCCTGGAGAAGAGAAGGCTCAGGGGAGACCTTATTGTGGTCTTTCAGTACTTAAAGGGGGCTTATAAGAAAGATGGGGATAAACTTTTTAGCAGGGCCTGTAGCAATAGCACAAGGGGTAATGGTTTTAAACTAAAAGAGGGAAGATTTAGACTAGTTATAAGGAAGGAATTGTTTACAGTGAGGGTGGTGAAATACTGCAACAGGTTGCCCAGAGATGTGGGAAATGCCCCATCCCTGGAAGTATTCAAGGTCAGGTTGGATGGGGCTCTGAGCAACCTGATCTAGTTGATGTCCCTGCTCATTGCAGGGGGGTTGGACTAGATGACCTTTAAAGGTCCCTTCCAACCCAAACTATTCTATGATTCTATGATCTTGTGCCATCCTCTTGTCCTTATTCAGCTTTTTATTATTTTATTAATGTGCTTACACCCAGGGTTAAAGGGCCATTGTGTTACTCCTGTGTTTTCTGTGTGGTTGCACATTAGCTACAGATTGCTTTGTCAGGTGGGACATGTCTGTCTGACAAATGTTCCAACTCCTACAGAGTTGAACTAAAGCAGAGAAGGTATCTCACTTGTCCTGGTCATAACGCTTTAAAGAAGTCTTCTGGGAAGACAAACATGGGAAAAAGGATTCTTTATAAATCTCCACAGCTGCAAAGACAAAAAGGCTCCTCTGCATCTGAGCAGACCAGCTACAGAGCCTGATGTCCCATCTCCTGAAAACTCAGAGAGTTCTCTGCAGTTGGAAAACAAGTAGGCTAAATGAGAGCGTATGATGTTATTTACATCCTAGCAGAGAGATGGCTGTCATCCAAATTTCCCTCACAGAGAAGTTTAGCAGAACTTTTTGACCCAGTGTCTAGGGTAAACCAGGGATAGCATACTTACAAATGTCTACGTAAAGAAATAGCAGAGTTAAGGATGTTTACCCTAATTGGGTTACACAGAGAAAACAATGATCTGAAACTGGAAAACTGAAAGAAAGGCTGTTCTGTATATACAATAATATACTGTGCTAATCTTCAGTTGTTTTCTGCAAAGTAGGCAAACAACTACCATCTGGAGATGGGGAATCAAACAAAACAAGCCTGCAGACTGTTGGGTCAGAGAAATGGATGGTTGATCTGGTTCACCTGTGTCCTGGTTTGAGATAAAACAAAACCAATTTTCTTTTCAGTAATTTTACTTTTCAGCTAAGCCTCTTCTAGCTAACGGCATTCTCTGAAATTAACAGAATATTTTTCAGACAGCGTCTGCTTCCAGAGTGATAACACTTGATGTTTATAGTTGATGCCAAGGAATGGGATGCAGAGAGGCTCTTGCTTATACTTATTGCTATAACAACCAAGGCCAGCCAACTTTGTTACTTGCCCCGTTGGAGGGTCAGAAGAGGAAAAGCGTAGAGGGGTCACCCCTGCAGGGAGGAGGGGACAGGACAGGGGACCCAAACCTGACCCACAGGGTATTCCATCCCATCTGCCTCATGCTCAGTATAAAAGCTGAGGGAATCAATGGGTCAGCCCTCTTTTCTTTGGTGGCTGGTGTTTGAGGAGGACTCTGTCTGTTCATCTGCCTTTGTTCCCAATCTGTGTATTGCTGAATCCAATCTGGGATTTTCCCAGTGCTGGCCAGTGATGTGATTGTGATCCTGGGAGCTTGATATTTTTTTGTATATATTTCATTATTTTCTTATTAATATTATCTTTTCTTTTTATTGTTAATATTTCATTAAAGCTGTTTTAGTTTTTTTCCAACCCATAAGTCTCTCCCTTATTCTCTCTCTCTTCCCCTTCTGGAAAGGGAGAGGGACACTATTGTTCCAGCCCAGCCTAAACTGTGACAGCCTGACACTTAAAATTCATATGCAGAATATTTAATAATTCAACTGACTTAGAATTAAGTCTCTGTATTTGAAAGCAGAAGTAGAGGAGACTGAAGGTAGATAGTGGTCAAACAGGAGAGAGTGGAGAGAGAATAGTATGAAAAGCAAATATGGATGTGTTTTAGTGAAGAGGAAAAGCTTATGGGGCAGGGGGGTGGGAGAAGGTAAGACCTATTCTTAGCACATCATGCAAATGCCTCAGATTGGCACTTTGGAGAACCATTTCCTTATATTGGCACTCATGTTTAAGTTCACTTAGCAGAAACAAACTGATAAATGCTATTAAGACTGATCACAAAAGAGAGATCTTGCTCTGCTTGTGCTGCAGCTTGTATCCCACTGAAATGTGTTTCCCATGTTTGGATTTGCCTTCATTCCTTCAGCAATGAGGCCCTGGAGCTGTATTGTGCTGATGACCATTCACCTGAGCTGCTTCTCTCCTTGAGTTTGTCCCCACAGAATGTTATTTATTCCCTTCTTGGCTGTGTGGCTTTTTGTACCTTTTAGAGGAAGCTGTGCAACCACCTGTTCTTATTGGCAGGCTAAATTGGCAAAATATTTGTTTCTCATAGGCCTGAGACTGGCATACAGGGAAGAAAATAGCAAAACATAACCATATTGTGCCCTTCACCACCCCTGAGCAATGAAGGGCAGCATTGCAGGCTTTTGTGAGGCAGGTGGCATGCCAAAGTTCACAAAAGGGCTGTGCCAGCCCTGAGAGTTCTGAATGGCTAAAGAAAACATGTATGATAATTTTTTTGCTGTTCTGCCGGTAAGCTATTACCATCATGTTTAGATGCCATGAGCCTGCAAGTGTGGAAACTTATCCAGTTTATCAAGCTGAACTGCCTTTTTGTTTGATTTATCTCTTGTTTCCCTGCTAGGTGTAAGCAGTTTGTAGTTGACCTGTGGCCTTCAGCAGCAAGGAGGGGAGCGGCACAGCAGCTCTGGTGTCAGCTAACAGTTCTGGAGGACTCATTCATTAGATTCAAGAAGCTGAAGGTATGGCTATTTCTGTCCCCCAAGGCCAGTCACGCTCTGCTAGTCACATCACAGCGGCCACCAGGCAGCCCTGCTGACAGAAGCAGTGGCTGGACTTGGCTTGCTGCTGCAGCCTAACCCCATTCTGGGTAACTAAGCTGCTTCTGTCAGTCATGTTTCCTGCAGCGTTTCAGCAGATATTGGCACATGACCAAAAAGAGTTCAACAACTTTGATAGGTTCCTCTCACAGTACAGTATCAATTATTTGTATTATAGTGGTGTACCAAGTGCTGCCATGCTGCAAGTACTAAATAAGGGAGGTTCCCTGTCCCAGGTTGCATACAATCCAAAGCTAGAGGGATTACAGTGTTCCTGCTACAAATGGTCCATGGCAGACTGGGATGCAGAGTTCAGAGCTGCTAAATTTGATCAGTGAATTAACAAGATTATCTTTTATCTCTGAAAACAAGATTGAGAGAGATTTTGATAACAGCAGGCCACCCAAAAACTAAGTTACATTAAATTGCCTGGAACTGTAAAACATTTAGATTTTATACTGTATGTATACTTAGTAAAAAAACCACAACTCTGATGGTAATGTGTAAAAGTGCCTCTGTTTGGAAATGCTACCTTGATCATACAGATACAGTCACATGTCAGTTGTGAGGTTGTTTGAAAGTTATACTACTGACATGTCTTTTATTTTTAATAGCTCCCATGACATTACAAATACTTTCCTAATTAAAATAACTTGTTCCATTAAAGAGCAGATGTCCCGGTACTTAAATATACAGTGCTGCCACACTGAAATCTTCTGCTTAATTGCATTAGAAGCAGTAGTTTGTCCTGATCAACAGCTCTGCTGATGTCCTAGATGCCACTGAGAGCCAGAACAGGTGGATCTTACATAAACAAGAGTTTTAATGGGCCAGGTTTCTTGCAAAGGACTGGGTGCATGCAGTGCCACAGAGCAGTTCCTAGCAGTGGGCACTTGGCTCAACATTGGCTGTCACAGATGGAAATATTTGACACAGTTATGATTTAGTAGCAATTCAAAATTTATTAATGATTTGAGATAGATCAAGAGGTTACATTTTAGCAGCACTTAATCATTAACCAATTTAAGGATTTACAAGATGATTTAACAAAATAATTGAACAGCAACTTAATTACAGATTCAAAGATGCCAAGATTCACACTAACTTACTATAAGGTATCCTAAATCAATACATATAAGCATGAACATACAAACACACAACACTTAAGGGGTTGCACACACACCTACATCCATGTTTTTAACTATTAGGACTAAAGGTCCCTTCACAATGGGCAACTCCAATGAGCTGACAGGTGCCCCTTTTACACATGCACGGACAAAAATTTGGATCCAGTAAAATATAAGAACATCCACACTTGTAAGAGCTAATGTGTATATAGAGAGGTAGATGAAAAAGAGGCTACGCTGTAGTTAAAATTTCCCTCTTTGAGTTCAGAGTAAATACTCACAATGTATCGGTATTCCTCAGTGGGCAATAACTGAGACTTGAGGGGAGCTGACTCACCCTGACCTTCCATTCCTCAAGGTGTTTGCCTGAGCAGTGTCCCAACTCAGGGGAGTTGCTGGCCACAGCCCACTGCAATCCAGAAGAACTCAAAGGGTCTTGCTAGAATCCCTACTTATAGGATCTGAGATAATTGACTCTCGTCAGGTGTTTTTCCACTCCAGCCCAACTCAGATGATGGAATGTTCTGGTACTTTCCACCAGTTGTGCAAGTCCAGAACTTGCTAGATCTGCAAGTTCTGGTACCAACTCCCTTTGGGCCATGAGCCAGGTACAGATGTACTGGGCTGTCAGGGAGTGATATTCCCAAGTGATAGGGGAAGCAAGAGCCAGGCATGTTAAGGGAGTGTCTTAATGCTCTGGTCCTTTATCTTTTGCAATTCATGCCTGACATCTCCTAGTTTGGTATGCGGCTCAGGGATGGGGAATCACACCAAGTACTGAGTGGCCAAAGGGGAGGGGGGGATGAATCACCACAGTGGCCCCTCAGAGACCAGGTTCTTGCTGGTGTAACGGAGTAAGTTGCAGCACATGCATGTGTTTGAGTGGTGTGGGGATGCCCCTAGGATCTGGCTTTCATCCAGCTCTTTCCCATACACTTTGCTCAAACTACAGCAGCACTTCAGTTTGGTGACAGAGCTGTCAGGGCGGGCAAGTGCCTAGACTGCACCCCTCCTTTCCCCAGAACGTGGTGGATCAGTATCTATTAACATGATACAACAGCGTACCCTCCTGGTTGCCTGGTGTGCATGTGGGGGCAATATATCCTGCCATGTGACTACTTTGTGTACCCTTTGAGGGACCAAAAGCAATTGTCCCCTGTCATATGGCTGGATGTGCACTCAGTATGTGGTGGAGACTATGAAAGTTTTGATCACGTCAGATTTAAATTCAGTACATGCCATAGAAGTAGTTTTGTCTGTGTGTCCCTCCAGTATCTTCTTAAAAGGCTCTGTTGGCCTGACCTGGTTTCAAAGTGCTTCATCTCAGCTCTAGCCATCAATTTCTGAGTATAATGGTGGCTGTGCCCAGGAGCTGTCAGGACGGCCTTGAGGAGGGAGGGGAGAAAAAATGACCTATTTGTAGATGGGTTTGCTTGAAACTTGTATGTTAAGAATATGAGCTACAGAAAAATTATCTTGAACATGATTGTAGGACTGGATCTGTGCTCACATCAGTATTTATCACAGAATCATTTAGTTTGGAAAAGACCCTTAAGATCATCAAGTCCAAGTGTGAACCTAACACTGCCAAAACCACCACTAAACCATGTCCCTCAGCACCATGTCTACCTGTCTTTTAAATACCTCCAGGGATGGTGATTCTACCACTTCCCTGGGCAGCCTGTTCCAATGCTTGACAACCCTTTCAGTGAAGAAATTTTTCGTAATATCCAGTCTAAACCTCCTCTGGTGCAACTTGAGGCTGTTTCCTCTCATCCTATCACTTGTTACTTGGGAAAAGAGACCGACACCCACCTCACTACAGCCTCCTTTCAGGTAGCTGTAGAGAGCAATAAGGCCTCCCCTGAGCCTCCTTTTCTCCAGGCTAAACAGCCCCAGTCCCCTCAGCTGCTCCTCATAGGACTTGTGCTCTAGACCCTTCACCAGCTTTGTTGCCCTTCTCTGGACATGCTCCAGCACTTCAATGTCTGTCTTGTAGTGAGAGGCCCAAAACTGAACACAGTATTCGAGGTGGGGCCTCACCAGTGCTGAGTACAGGGGGACAATCGCTTCCCTACTCCTGCTTGCTATGCTATTCCTGATGCAAGCCAGGATGCTGTTGGTCTTCTTGGCCACCTGGGCACACTGCAGGCTCATATTCAGGTGGTTACCGACCAACACCCCCAGGTCCTTTTCTGCCAGGCAGCTTTCCAGCCACTCCTCCCCATGCCTGGAGTGTTGCATGGGGTTGTTGTGACCCAAGTGCAGGACCTGGCACTTGGCCTTGTTGAACTTCATATCATTGGCCTCGGCTCATCGATCCAGCCTGTCTAGATCCCTCTGTAGGGCCTTCCTACCCTCAAGCAGGTCAACGCTCCTGCCCAATTGGTGTCATCTGCAAACTTACTGAGGGTGCACTCAATCCCCTTGTCCAGGTTGTTGATAAAGATATTAAAGAGAACCGGCCCCAATACTGAGCCCTGGGGAAGACCACTTGTGACCGGCCGCCAACTGGGTTTAACTCCATTCACCACCACTCTTTGGGCCTGGCCTTCCAGCCAGTTTTTGACCCGGCAAAGAGTATACCCATCCAAGCCACGAGCAGCCAGTTTCTCCAGGAGAATGCTGTGGGAAACCGTGTCAAAGGCTTTACTGAAGTCCAGGTAGACAACCTCCACAGCCTTTCCCTTGTCCACTGAGTGGGTCATTCTGGCATAGAAGGTCAGGTTTGTCAAGCAGGACCTGCCTTTCATAAACCCATGCTGGCTGGGCCTGATCACCTGGTTGTCCTACATGAGATGCATAACGGCACTCAAGATGATCTGCTCCATAACCTTCCCCGGCACTGAGGTCAGACTGACAGGCCTGTCGTTCCCCAGATCCTCCTTCCGGCCCTTCTCATTGATGGGCATCACATTTGCTAA
>VFFE01008892.1:220111-234668 GCA_008921705.1 Burhinus oedicnemus
CTTTACATATCAGTGACAGAAAAACCTTGTGGTCTACCTGGCAAATAGATTATATTGGCCCTCTGAAACCTTCTGCTGCGTATAAATATATCTTAACAGGTGCAGAAGTAGTATATGGACTCCTTGCAGCTACCAAATGTCAACAAGCTAATGGACAAAACACCATCCGAGGCCTCTCTTCATGGTTTTCAATATTACCTGTCCCAGACTCTATCCAGAGTGACAATGGCTCACATTTTTAGAATCACAGAATCATAGAATCGTTTAGGTTGGAAAAGACCTTTAAGATCATCTAGTCCAACCATTGACCCTACTCTACCAGGTCTGCCACTAAACCATGTCTCCAAGCACCACATCTACATGACTTTTAAACACATCTAGGGATGGTGACTCGACTACCTCCCTGGGCAGCCTGTTCCAATGTTTGATAACTCTTTCCGTGAAAAATTTTTTCCTAATGTCCAGCCTAAACCTCCCCTGGCGCAACTTGAACCCATTTCCTCTTGTCCTATCGCTAGTTACTTGGGAGAAGAGACCAGCGCCCATCTCTCTACAGCCTCCTTTCAGGTAGTTGTAGAGAGCAATAAGGTCTCCCCTCAGCCTTCTCTTCTCCAAACTAAACAATCCTAATTCCTTCAGCCGCTCCTCAGAAGACATGTTCTCCAGACCCCTCACCAGCTTTGTTGCCCTTCTCTGGACACGCTCCAGCACCTCAATGTCCCTCCTAGACTGTGGCGCCCAAAACTGAACACAGCACTCAAGCTGCGGCCTCACCAGTGCTGAGTACAGGGGCACGATCACTTCCCTACTCCTGCTGGCCACATTATTCTTGATACTATTCTTGAGCTGTATTTCTTTTAAAAAAAATGTAGTAATTCTTTTCCTTTTAAACAGCTTGAGGATTATTCCGATCTGATTGAGAATTTAGTGAACTAGTTTAAGATTTGAAAGAATGATTACAATACAAATGTATGTAAAGTTATAACCACAAAGGCTATTTTGGAATATCAGATGTCAGAAAAGTAAAAGTTCATCTAAAACTTTATTTGGAGTAAATATTCAGAATTGGGGCAGATAAGTATAACAGACATAAATTGGAACAGTTCATTGGGATGTTCTGAAAAAAGGAAGAGCAGTATTTTTTGAAAATAGCGATGGGTGAAAGAAAGAGTGAAGTCTGGTAACGAGTATTTTGATGGGGGTTTTTTTAGCAGTAAAGAGGCAGGCAGAATATTTTGTACTTACTGAAACTGGGAAAGCTAGAATATTTAGAAACTCTGAGTAGAAAAGATGAAGTACCTGGGAGTACAAAGGGAGGGCAGGGACAGGTGATGTTACAGTGGGGGTCTGCTACAGGCCACCTGACCAGGAAGACTGAGCGGATGAGGCCCTCTATAGGCAGATAGGAGCAGCCTCACGTTCACAAGCCCTGGTCCTCATGGGGGACTCGAACCACCCCGATATCTGTTGGAGGGACAACACAGCAGGGCATAAGCAATCCGGGAGGTTCCTGGAATGCGTTGACGATCACTTCCTTCTCCAAGTGATAGAGGAGCCAAGGAGGAGAGGTGCCATGCTGGACCTTGTTCTCACCAACAAGGAGGGACTGGTGGGGAATGTGAAGCTCAAGGACAGCCATGGCTGCAGTGATGGAGTGGAGTTTGAGATCTTTAGGGTGGTGAGGAGGGCACACAGTAAGCTCACTACCCTGGACTTCAGGAGAGCAGACTTTGGCCTCTTGAGGGACCTGCTTGATGGAATACAGTGGGATAAAGCCCTGGAAGGAAGAGGGGCCCAAGAAAGCTGGCTAATATTCAAGGACCACCTCCACCAAGCTCAGGAGCGATGCATCCCAACAAAGAGGAAGTCAGGCAAAAAAGGCCAGGAGGCCTGCGTGGATGAACCAGGAGCTCCTGGACAATCTCAAACAGAAAAAGGAAGCCTACAGAGGGTGGAAGCAAGGACAGGTAGCCTGGGAGGAATACAGAGAAATTGTCCGAGCAGCCAGGGATCAGGTTAGGAAAGCTAAAGCCCAGATAGAGTTAAATCTGGCCAGGGGCAACAAGAAAGCCTTCTATAGGTATATCAGTGACAAAAGGAAGACTAGGGAGGATGTGGGCCCACTCAGGAATGAAACGGGAGACCTGGTCACCCAGGACATGGAGAAGGCTGAGGTACTCAATGACTTATTTGCCTCGGTCTTCACCGGCAAGGGTTCTAACCACACCACCCAAGTTGCAGAAGGCAAAGGCAGGGACTGGGAGAATGAGGTACCCCCCCACTGTAGGTGAAGACCAGGTCCGAGACCGGCTGAGGAACCTGAAGGTGCACAAGTCCATGGGACCTGATGAGATTCATCCATGGGTCCTGAGGGAACTGGCGGATGTCGTTGCCAAGCCACTATCCATCATATTTGAGAAGTCGTGGCGGTCTGGTGAAGTTCCCGCTGACTGGAAAAGGGGGAACATAACCCCCATTTTCAAAAAGGGTAAAAAAGAAGACCCAGGGAACTACAGGCCGGTCAGTCTCAGCTCTGTGCCTGGCAAGATCATGGAGCAGATCCTCCTGGAAACTCTGCTAAGGCACATGGAAAATAAGGAGGTGATTGGAGGCAGCCAACATAGCTTTACTAAGGGCAAATCGTGCCTGACAAATTTGGTGGCCTTCTACAATGAGGTTACGGCCTTGGTGGATAAGGGGAGAGCAACAGATGTCATCTACCTGGACTTGTGCAAGGCATTTGACACTGTCCCACATGACATCCTGGTCTCTAAATTGGAGAGACATGGATTTGATGGATGGACCACTCGGTGGATGAGGAATTGGCTGGATGGTCGCACTCAGAGTTGCAGTCAACGGGTCGATGTCCAAGTGGAGACCAGTGACGATGAGTGGTGTTCCTCAGGGATACTGGGACCGGTACTATTTAACATCTTTGTGGGCGACATGGATGTTGGGACTGAGTGCACCCTCAGCAAGTTTGCCGATGACACCAAGCTGTGTGGAGCAGTTGACATGCTGGAGGGAAGGGATGCCATCCAGAGGGACCTGGACAGGCTTGAGAGGTGGGCCCATGCCAACCTCATGAAGTTCAACAAGGCCAAGTGCAAGGTCCTGCACGTGGGTCGGGGCAATCCCATGCACAAATACAGGCTGGGCGGAGAATCGATCGAAGAGAGGGACTTGGGGGTGTTGGTGGATGAGAAGCTCAACATGAGCCGGCAATGTGCGCTTGCAGCCCAGAAGGCCAACTGCATCCTGGGCTGCATCAAAAGAAGCATGGCCAGCAGGTTGAGAGAGGTGATTCTGCCCCTCTACTCCACTCTCGTGAGACCCCACCTGGAATACTGTGTCCAGCTCTGGAGCCTCCAACATAAGGAGGACATAGACCTGTTGGAGTGGGACCAGAGGAGGGCCATGAAGATGATCAGAGGGTTAGAGCACCTCTCCTATGAGGACAGGCTGAGAGAGTTGGGGTTGTTCATCCTGGAGAAGAGAAGGCTCCGGGGAGACCTTATAGCAGCCTCCCAGTATCTGAAGGGGGTTTACAAGAAAGCTGGGGAGGGACTTTTTACAAGGGCATGTAGTGATAGGACGAGGGGTAATGGCTTCAAGCTGGAAGAGGGTAGATTTAGACTAGATACTAGATTAGATTAGATACTAGGAAGAAATTCTTTACTGTGAGGGTGGTGAGGCACTGGAACAGGTTGCCCAAGGAAGCTGTGGAGACCCCATCCCTGGGAGTGTTCAAGGCCAGGTTGGATGGGGCTTTGAGCAACTAGGTCTAGTGGGAGGTGTCCTTGCCCATGGCGGGGGGGGTTGGAACTTGATGATCTTTAAGGTCCCTTCCAACCTAAACCTTTCTATGATTCTGTGTTTCTACCTGGGATGAATAGAGGGAGCCCCATAAGATGGGTAATATTAAATAATCTGTGTGTATGCCTGCAGTATTCCTTGTGAGCAATATTATGAGGGCATAAACATGATCTCCAAGAACAGAAAAAGAATGTCAAAACTGATCTTTGTTTTTAATTCCACTAATACTATATTTAGATAAGGGAGGAAGGAGAAGTAAGGTATCAGGAGGAGGTGAAATTTTGTAAGGTACTTGCCATGCCCAAACAAGAAATTGTATTAAGAATTTGGATAATCCATTTGAGATGAGCAAAAAGATTTGATGTGCAAAAGTAGTGTAGTTGTAAACTATGACTGCGATGTTTAGCTTCTCATAGATGCAAGCTGAAACTAATTCTTTCCAATCTAAGATGACAGATTATTTTTTTTATCTTATTAGTGAGATGAAATTTGATAAGATGGACATTCTTCTCTGCTAAAATCTGAAAGAGTGAGGAAGAAAGACTATTTGTTGGCAGTAAGTCACTATAGTTTTGAGACGAGTGATTTCCAAAAATCTCTCTTTCCCTCTTTATTTAATGCTTTTAATCCCAAATTGACAGATACTGATTTAAAGATTTAAAGATTAGTTATATATGGATTTCACCGCCTTCATGTTCAGATTTTTTTAGATACTACCGAAAATACACTAAGAATTTTTGACAGATGGATAAAAGGAGAATTCTGGTTCTAATTTTTATATCAAAAAAGATATAATGAAGTTAATTGGAAGTTCTTAATTTTACTTCTACCTTGAATGGGTCTTGTATTTCTCCTGTAGCCTTGTATTTCTTACGTAGGCAATATAACTGTCTCTTATTACAATAATTTGTACAAATTATTGTAATAAAGGAGATCAAAATCTAGCTGTTTTGTTCATTTTCTAAATCTCATCCTTTTGGTCTTCCAGATTCTTATAGACAAATTATTGAGCACACCACATGAACCCTATTTAACAATCAATGACTCATTTTGGCTACCTTATATTGAGCTGCTGCTGTGATATGGAATTGCCCTGAGACAAACGGAATATGCCTAGAAGGCTTTCACCAATAGCATGACCTACATGTTTACTTTAAAACAAAACAAAGCACCAGTACTCTTACTTGGGGGGAAGAAATACTAATGTTTTATGATAAGCTTTTTTCATATCAGCAAACTCTTCTTGTTGGATAGATTTGACTTCTTTTTTAATAAAGTGTACATTTGGTCAGAGAGTGAAATATGAAAAAAAAGACAAAAATTTCTACTTTAACTGCTCACAGTTACAGTTTTTCAGTTTTATGGCAAGTGATGCTGAGGTTTGGATTCTGGAGGTTGTTTCCAGCTGCTTAAATAAGATGCAAATTCAGGTAACAGGCAAAGTAAATATGGTTATCAGTCCTTTTTACTTTAAAAATCATATTTTTATATGTGACTTCTCTTTTATATTAATTTCTTAGATTGCTTTAACTATTCTCAATTTCCTTTAGTATTTTGTTGTGTTCTGTAGAGGCAAAATTTGAAATAACTCAGCTCCTCCTGTAAGTGGCCTTGCAGACATTTGGAACTAACAGTGAAGTAGCATCTCAAGAATATGTTGTTTTCCAGAGGCTTTGCAAACAAATATATTAATTTTAAGATAAACACTTAAGAAAGCTCATGCATCTTTCTGTGCAAAGGGCTGCAAATGTTGAACATGCAATTCTACAACTGCATGTTTCCTAAACAGCCCCTTTTTGTGTTATGCTATGTTGCCTAACGGTATTCGTCTTCACTTTTCAGATCTAGTTTATCAAGGCTTATAATACATCTCTGTTCTGTAGTTTTCTACGGTTTCTCAGTTATGTCAATTGACAGTTACCTTCTGAATAAATGCTGGTATTCTGTGTCATCCTAATCTGCTTTTCTATAGCCCTTGTTATTGTAGTCCGTTTGTGCACAAATGATAACTTGCCCAATTTTACATAAACAGTCTCAAATTAACCCTAGAATTGAAGCTGTAAATTCTACTCTTGCAGATCTGTAGTTACTATAACCATGGGAAATGAAATCTGGTTAATAAAAGACATATTTTAGTTTATTGACGTAGAACTTTTTAATGATTTTTTTTCAGTTCGTAGAAAAATAAAGGACTGTATAGATAAAGAAACTAAAATGCAATGACTGAAATCAGGCTGTTTTTTACAGTTAGGTCTTGCAGCTACTGAAAATTACTATGAAAGTCTCTTCCTTAACAGGGCTCAAGATAGTATTTCACATGATGACTTTACAAAGTGATATAAGGACGCTTGGGGGAGGAAGGGGGGGACCAATCCAATGCAGGTTCTAGCATAATCGCCTTTTTTAGCCCTACTAAACATTAAGCAAAAAATTCATTGTGTCTTTATTTTTTGAGTCAATGCTGTTAATTTTAACCACACAATTGGTGATTAGGCATGAGTATAGATCCTTGTGTGTGCTGTTGTGCATGAACATTGACTTTTATTTGTTTCACACTGCTTGTTCACTTGCCCTCCATTATTCGAAGTCTAGCTCTGACTAATCTATGCACATTTACCTTACAGTTTTTTACTTAATTGTTCAAATAGCTAAGTTTCTTGGCTTTGCTGTCTAGCATTGTCTTGTTAGATTTTTTTTTCTTCATTTGCTTTTAAATACTTTGTATTCTGCTATCCTTTCACCTTATTACTAATATTACAAAGCTCAAATTCTTCATTGACCCTGCTTCTGTGGTGACATTGGTAAGTTGAAAGAAACAAAAAAAGATTAAACACTAAGTAGCTTCTCCAGTTTTAAAAAGAGAGGAGAAAGAAAAAAAACCCACACAACCCCAAACCCAAAAAACCAACCTCCACCACCCCCAAAAAAAACCCAACTGAGAAGGCAATAGGATAGTCTATAAATGAGTACTCTAGAGAAGATGAAATATTCATTATTATTCATAACACAAACCAAATATCACCCAAGTAAATTATCAGACTAGGTTTAAAAGAAAGCTTTTCTTCATATAAAGCATTATATTAAATTATGGAACTCACTGCCATAAAATGTGCTGTAAAGGTTAAGTATAATTTTTTTTATCATGCCAATTTATAGAATCTAGATTCATGAGTGGTTATTAAACAAATTTGGCAATCAGCTGTTTTCCTACTAATTGTTGGATCCTGAGAAAGATATACATGGCTATTCCTTGAGACCCTCTTGCAGCTCCACAGTATCTTATTGCTCTCCAGAAAGCCTTTTTCCTCAGGCTTCGGACATACTCAGAACCCAATACTTCAGCATAGAGCTTTTTCCTTAGGCTCATTTAAGTCAATACAGCAAAAGAAAAGCTGTTGCTCCTAGAAAACTCTTGGCAAGTAAATGGAAGAAGTTCAAGGCAGTAATAAAGAACAGATCTTCCTTATGAGAACAGCCTGGAATAGGATCTTCTATCAGTAGTATCAACAATCAGGAAGGTTGGGGAGTAAATCTAAAGACAGAGTGTAGGGTAACTTATAATTTTGTTTTTCCTTTGTGCATGTCTAATTGGCAGTTGTTTAATTGGAATTAACATTTCTATAAATGCTAATATTAGGACTTTACCTATGTGCAGTCTATGAAATAAGGATTTGCTTAGCTTAATGATAATTTTTAACTCTACAAAGCTAACATTAAAAAAAGCCAGATTACGTCACTGGCAGGCACTGGGGAAGTCCCAGACTGGACTCAGTGATGGATGGGAACTGGATTCCAGATCTCAATTTAGGATTGTACGGATCAGGATCAAAGGCAGATGAACATACAGAGTCCTCCTTGGCCAGCCATTGAAGAAAGAGGGCTGACCCTTTGATCTCTCAGCTTTTATACTGAGCATGAGGCACATGGGATGGTTGGTCAGTTTTGGGTCACCTGTCCTGTCTGCTGCTCCCCACGGGTGCGACCCCTTTACACTTTTCCACTTCTGGCCCTCCAACTTGGTACATAACAAAGTTAGCTGGCCTTGGTTGTTATAGCCATAAGTATAAGCAGGAGCCTCTCTGCATACCATTCCTTGGTATTAAATATAAACATCAGGCCTTATCACTCTGGAAGCAGATGCTGTCTGAAGAATATGCTGTTAACTTCAGAGAGTTAGAAGAGGCTTAACTGAAAAATAAAATTACTGAAAAGGAAATTGCTTCTGTTTTACCTCAAACCAGCACAATGTGTCTTTTTTTATCTGAGATAAAAAAGTATCTCAGTATTGGTGCCAGTTCTGTTTAATATCTTTATCAATGATCTGGACAAGGGGATTGAGTGCACCCTCAGTAAGTTTGCAGACAACACCAAGTTGGGCAGGAGTGTCAACCTGCTTGAGGGTAGGAAGGCCCTACAGAGGGATCTGGACAGGCTGGATCGATGGGCTGAGGTCAATGGTATGAGGTTCAACAAGGCTAAGTGCTGGGTCCTGCACTTGGGTCACAACAAAGCCATGCAACACTATAAGTTTAGAGAAGGGTGGCTGGAAAGCTCCCCAGTGGAAAAGGACCTGGGGGTGTTGGTTGACAGCCAAATGCTTAAAAGGTGCTTAGCTTCCAGTTTGTTGTTGGGTTTTCCAAAATGAGCCTATATGTTCCCGTTCAGCTGCATGGGCCAGGAAGAGAGCCAAGTGTTTTCATAATCACCAATATGAAGTCCTTAAATGAGATTCCTATACATTTGTGTAGTCACTTTTTGAATCCATGTACTTTTTTTAATATCCACAATGCCCTGTGACAAATAGTTTCACAGTTTAGCTACCTATTATGTGAAGTAGAATATCCATTTGTTTACCAGTTATCCATTTGTTGTTTAGAAATTGGCCAGCCTCGTCTTGCTGCATGCTGATAGATCATATGCACCAGTGTGTCCCAATCATTCATGCAGCTATTTACCTAACCATTCAATACTCAAGGTAGAGGAAAATTCTGCCACATTTATACTGGCTAGGTGGTTGGCCGTATTGTTCCATTTGGCCACCTGAGTAGTATTTTTCTGATGTGCAACTACATGCCCTATAGTAATAGGATGGGTGTTGGTGATTTGGTATATTTGTTCCCAATATTTTCTTCCCCATACATCTCAATTCCCTATCTGCCAATTGCGTTTTGCCCAATTTCTTAGCCATTATGTAGCACCAGCTCATACAGCCTAGGAATCAGCATATATGGTCCGTGTGGCACTTCTAAGAGCTAGTATTATGGCATAGAGCTCTGCTAATTGAGCAGAACCTTCTACTCATTCAGTTACTGTAAGTTCATCGGCTACGGATGCAGCAGTAGCCAGTCCTTGCCATTTACCCTGTATTGTACAAGCACTCCCATCAGTAAACCAGACACCATCTGGCTGATGCGAATTGAATTCAGGAGCATCCTGGATAGGAGAGCATGGAGGCTCTGTGTATTCAGTAGGCATTCCTACACGTTCCACTATTTCAGTAATTTTCTTCTCCTTAGTCAGGCCATCTGCGGTTTCATGATGGTGGATATACAGTGCCCACCTTTGTACAGTGATCTTATGTGCTACACCTAAAGGCACTGAGAATAGGTTTAAGAATAGGTATTGGCACATGTAATTTTATGCTTCTTCCCTGAGTCAAAGGTTCGGTTGCTACTAGTCCTTCATAAGCTGCTAAAGCACCTTTTCAAAAGTCAAGTAATTGTGCTGAGCATTCTGCCATGTTTTGGAGCCTAAAAGTAATAGAGAGTTCCTTGGAACCGGTAGGCCCTTGTTGCCATAGTCCCCACCAATATCCCTTCTCTCCAATCTGGATATGTAGTGAGAGGGACCGCATAGGGTGGATGGGGGCCCAATGATTGATACACATTCACATTTTCCTTTAGAAGCTCCAGGGCCTCTTCATGTTGTGGAGTCCATTCCCAGACTGCATTTTTCTTTAGTAAGTTATAGAGTGGTCATGCTATTATACTAAAACCTGGAATATGTGCCCTTCAAAATCCTAAAGTCCCTAGCATGCAACTCCTTTTTTTTTTTTTTCTCTGAGATGGGTAAATGTTGGATTTCTTGTAGGATGTCAGCAGGAACTGTTCTCCCACCTATCCATCTAAATCCCAAAAAGGTTACTTCCTGGCTGGGTCCTTGTTTCTTTTCTTCTGGTACCTCTGCCCCAATTGAGTGTGTGTAATAATAATGTCCGTAGCCTGTTTCACTGGTTCTGCTGAGTGTCCACCTATTAAGACATCATCTGTATACTGCACCACAGTAACCTCTTGTGGTAATTTTACTGTTTCTAGCTCTTTAGCCAGCATAGCATGAGCAATGGTAGGGCTATGTTTAAAACCCTGTGGTAGACAAGTAAATGTATATTGGAGTCCCTGCCAGGTAAAAGCAAATCTCTCCCTATCTGTCTCTGATATTGGGATCATGAAAAACATATCCTTCACATCCACTGTTGCCATCCATGGAAAGGCTTGTTCATTAAGAAAATTGACTATATCACTTATATTGGGAACAGCTGCAGTGAGCGGTTCAGTGGCAGTGTTCAAAGGCTCTGTAATCTATTGTTAGTCGCCATTTACATTAGATTTCTTTACTGGCCATACAGGACAACTGTAGGGAGAATGAGACTTGACCATGATTCCCCATTCTTCCAGCTTCTTTATCAATTCAGTAACAGGACGAATAGCATCAGAAGGCAATTTGTACAATTAACTAGCTTACTATTGGGTAAAGGAGCAGCTGTTTGCAACAGATTAACAGTCAGGGATGCATTTGTAGGAGGTAAACTGTGGGGCAAAGAGGGTGATGTCCCTATTTCCCATTTTCCCTATGAGTCCACCCATGACTGACCCTTTAATACATCCATACCTAATATATTATGGTGTCATGGTTTCAGCTGGGATAGAGTTAACTTTTTTACTAGCAGCTGGTATAGTGCTATGTTTTGGATTTGGAATGAAAATGGTGTTGGTAAAACATTGATGTTTTTAGTTGTTGCTAAGCAGTCAAGGCCTTTTCTGCTCCTCATACTGCCCGTCCAGTGAGTAGGCTGGGAGTGCACAAAAAGTTGGGAGACGCAGCTGGGACAGCTGACCCCAACTGACCAAAATATATTCCATGCCATATGATGACATGCTCAGTATATAAAGCTGGGTGAAGAAGAAGGAAGGGGGGACATTCATAGAATAGAATCGTTTTGATTTGGAAAAGACCTTTAAGATCATCTAGTCCAACCATTGACCCTACTCTACCAGGTCTGCCACTAAACCATGTCTCTAAGCACCACATCATTGTTTCTATTGGAGTATGTATACCAATGCACACAGCCTGGGGAACAAACAGGAGCAATTGGAGCTCCCATGTCCAGTCAGAAAGTTATGATATCATAGGAATAACTGAAACATGCTGGGACAACTCACATGAGTGGAGGATCACAATGGATGGCTATAGGCTGTTTCGTAAAGACAGGCAGGGAAGAAGAGGAGGAGTAGTCACGCTCTATGTTAAGGAGAACCTTGAACGTATAGAAGTCAACTACAGCGATTGTGGAAGCCCTATAGAATGCCTCTGAGTCAAGATCAGAGGGGTCATCTCCAAGGGGGATCTTACAGTAGGCATCTGCTACCGACCTCCAAACCAAGAGGATAAGGCCAACGAAGCAATATTTGGTTAACTTAGGAAAGCTTCAGGTCAACAGAACCTGGTTCTTATGGGTGACTTCAACTACCCAGACATTTGTTGGAAGAACAATACAGCAGCTCATGTCATCTATCAAGTTCCTGGAATGCTAAGAGGACTGCTTCCTCATACAAATGTTAGATGTGCCAACCAGGAATGAGGCACTGCTGGACTTGCTACTCACAAACCAAGAAAATCTGCTTTGTAATATCTCGGTTAGTGATAGCCTTGGCTATTGGATCACAATATTGTGGAGTTTGGGGTCCTGCTGAGCACGCTGACAGTTAGTACTAAAGACAAAGGGTTTAGATTTTAGAAGGGCAAACTTCAGCTCACTCAGAGCTCAGCTGGGAGGGATTCGGTGGAAAGCTTCCATGTAGGGTAAAGGAGCCAGTGAGTCTGGGAGGTTTTCAAGAGCGCTCTCCCAGAAGCACAAAACCAGATAATCCTCTTTAAAGGTAAGGGAAGTAGGCAGAGCAAGAGACCCCCTTGGCTTAACTGCAAGCTTCTGAGTCTGCTCAAAAACAAGAGAGAAGTGTACCAGAGATGGAAAAGCGGGTGATTACCCGTTGAGAACTACAAGGGCATTGTCAGGGCATGCAGAGATGCAGTTAGAAAAGCAAAAGCTCAGCTTGAATTGAAATTGCCCAGATATGTCAAAAACTACAAGAAAGTGTTCTTCAGGTATGTAAAGAACAAGCAGAAAAAGACGGAAAATATTTGCCCGTTGTTAAACAGGAGAGGTGAATTAGTCACCAACAACACTGAAAAGGCTGAGGTTCTCAACACTTTCTTCACCTCTGTCTTTACCAGCACTGTTGGGCCCCAGGCCTTGGGAACAAAAATCCAGGTTGATGCAAACACAGACCCACTGTCAGTGAAGGAAGAGTTGGTATGTGAACTATTACAGGAGCTTGACCCCTACAAATCGATGGGCCCTGACATTATCCACCCAACGTGGTTGCGAGACCACTCTCCATAATCTTTGAGAAGTCATGGAGATGGCAGGACATCCCAGAAGACTGGAAGAAGGCTAATGTCACTCCCATCTACAAGAAGGGCTTAAAGGAGGATCCAGGAAGTTATAGGTCCATCAGTCTTACTTCAGTCCCTGGGAAAGTTATGGAATGAATCCTCCTGGGGGCTATCACAAGTCAAATGAAGCACGTGATTGGGAAAAGGCAGCACGGATTCACCAAGAGCAAATCGTGCTCGACAAACCTGATCGCCTTCTACGACAAAGTAACCTGCTCGGTTGATGTGGGGCGAGTGATGGACATTGTCTACCTGGATTTCTCCAAGGCTTTCGATACAGTTCCCCACAGCATCCTCCTGGAGAAACTGACGCGTTATGGTCTAGACAAGTGGTCTGTGTGGTGGGTGGGGAACTGGCTGACAGACCACACCCAGAGGATGGTGGTAAATAGCTCCTTTTCATACTGGCAACCTGTCACAAGTGGGGTCCCCCAGGGATCGATACTGGGCCCAACACTGTTTAATATCTTCATAACTGATCTGGATGATGGGATCAAGTATAATCTGACGAAGTTTGCTGATGACACCAAACTGAGTGGGGAAGTGGACACTTCGGAAGGGAGAGCCACCCTGCAGGAAGACCTGGATAGGCTGGAAGAGTGGGCTAACAAGAACCTTATGAAGTTCAACAAGGACAAGTGTAAAGTCTTGCACCTGGGAAAACATAATCCAGGAGTGCAGCACGGGCTGGGATCTACCCGGCTGGGGAGCAGCTCTCTGGAAAGGGACCTGGGGGTCCTGGTGGACAACAAGTTCAATATGAGTGAACAGTGTGGTGCAGCAGCAAAGCAAGCCTACAGGATGCTGGGTTGCATCAACAAGGACATCACCAGCAGAGAGGTAAAGAAGCCATTATCCCACTCCACTCAGTGCTTGTCAGGCCACACCTGGAATACTGTGTTCAGTTTTGGTCCCCGCAATGCAAAAAAGATGTGGACAGGCTGGAGAAGGTCCAGAGAAGGGCCACAACGATGATCAAAGGACAGGGAAGCCTGCCATATGAGGAAAGGCTGAGAGAACTGGGTTTGTTCAGCCTTAAAAAAAGAAGGCTTAGGGGAGACCTTATCACCACGTTCCAGTATTTAAAGGGTGGCTACAAAGAAGATGGAAACTCCCTTTTTACAAGGAGTCACATGGAAAAGATGAGAGGTAATGGGTACAAGTTACTCCTGGGGAGATTCCAATTGGACACAAGAGGAAAATTTTTCACAATGAGAACAATCAGCCATTGGAATAATCTCCCCGGGGAAGTGATGGATTCCCCATCATTGGATACTTTTAAGATTCAGCTGGACAGGGTGCTGGGCCATCTTGTCTAGACTGTGCTTTTGCCAAGAAAGGTTGGACTAGATGATCCTTGAGGTCCCTTCCAACCTGGGATTCTATGATTCTATTGAAACAGTAGTAACAAAAATAATTAGTTTTAAAATGGAGCTCAGTGATAGTATTAAAGAAATTATGTGGTTGTCTGCAATAACAGGGAACTGGATTAAAGAAATGCTTTCTATTTCTGTGTTCTTAAGTGTGTCTGAAATACAAATCATCTTCCACCTTTTTGTAGCTATTTTGTAACTATTCTTTCAAATGGTAATGGTAGGCTTTGAATTTATTATGCAAAATACTCCCTGACTGCCTATTTTCCCTAAAGTTTTAAGATAATTTTTGGCCCAGTTTGCCTGAAAAGAAACATGCAGTTAACACTCTAAACTACACTGTAATTATAACCACTTGTCCTTATTATTGTTCTAAAAACATTGTTAGATGATTAAAATTTGCTTTGCCAAGGAAAATGTGAATCCACTTGCTTAGTCTAGTAAAAAAAACCCCAAACCAAAACAAAAAACACAAAAAAACCCCAAAACCCACACCAAAAGCAGAACAATTTGTAGTGAACTCCTCACTATTTCCAAATTTGGCACAGCTTGCAGTTCAATAAGAAATACAATACGTTGCTATGCATCTTATTTGGTAAAGGATATATGCATTAAAAAAGAAAAATATCCAGCTG